>CAODLS010634820.1:0-19818 GCA_948243855.1 Flueggea neowawraea
AATATGGATCTTGGCCCACAATCACTAACACAAATTATTTAAAGGGATATTAATTTGAATTGTGGGATTATTATTATAAGACCTCATATCTAATCTTGCATACATATTTTGTAGATTGAAATGGCATCAAACAATTCACAAAAGTTTTCATTACGATCTGAGAAGGACAAGCTAAATGGGACTAACTTCATTGACTGGTCTCGAAACTTGAAAATCGTTCTCAAGCAACAGAAGAAGCTTGAAGTCCAGAGCAAGCCTTGCCCAATGAACCAGCTAGGAATGCCACTAATGCTCCAAGGGTGGCATTCAAAAAGAAAAGAATGACTCCAATGATATGACTTGCCTCATGTTGGCAACCCTGAGTCCAGAATTGCAAAAGCAATTCGTGGATATGGAAGCCTTCGAGATCATGAATCATCTCAAGGAAATGTTCCAAAAGCAAGCCCGTGATGAAAGGTTCGTGACCACTAACGCATTGACTTCTTGCAAGATGGCTCCGAGAACTTCAGTAAGTTCCCATGTACTCAAGATGAAAGGGTATATTGATACTCTTGAAAAAATTGATGTATCTATTCGCAAGGAACTAGCTACCGACCTCATTTTGGGGTCACTACCCGAAAGTTATGACTAGTCTGTCATGAAATTCAACATGCATGGGATGGATAAGTCTCTTGTTGAGCTGCATGGGATGCTTAAAATGATGAGCAAAACATCAAGAAAACCAATCTCGTGCTGCTGATTCAAAAGGGTAAAAGTAAGGGTGGAATGGGGAAAGACAAGCCCAGGGCCAAGCCCAAAGACATGGTTGGACCTAAGCCAAAAGGAAATGAGCCCAATGCACCTAAGCCCAAGCCACAGAAGGAGGGCATGTGTTTCCATTGTAACAAACCTGATCATTGGAAAAGGGACTGCCCACTTTACTTGGGAGAACTGAAGAAGAATGGAGGCGGGGCTTCCACTTTAGGTATCTATGTTATAGATGTCAATCTATCTATTTTTGTATCATGGTTATTAGATATCGGATGTGGTTCTCCCATTTGTTCAAATGTGCATGGACTCAGAAATAGGAGCATCTTGGTGAAATTTGAAGTCGACCTAAGAGTTGGTAATGGAGCAAGGATTGCTGCCCTAGAGATAGGAGATTTTAATTTAACTTTACCTAGTGGACTTGTAATTCTTTTGAAGAATTGTTATTATGTTCCTGCTATGAGTAGGAATATTATTTCGGTTTCATGTTTGGATTTATATAGATTTACTTTCATTATTAAGAATAATGTTATTTCAATTCATTGTGAGAACATTTTCTATGGCATTGTTTTGCTTAGTAATGTAATTTATATTCTAGACTTGGATGACCACAAGACCATTTATAACATTGATACTAAATGGATTAAATCGAACGAATTGAACCCAACATACTTTTGGCATTGTCGTTTAGGACATGTAAACGAGAAATGCATCTCAAGACTCCATAAAGATGGAATCCTTGGCTCATTCGATTTCGAATCTTATGAGACATGTGAACCTTGTTTACGTGGCAAGATGACTAAAAGTCCCTTTAACAAATAAAGTGAAAGGGCAAGTGACTTATTGGGCCTAATACATACTGATGTATGTGGACCACTAAGAACATCAACTAGAGGTGATTATAGTTATTTCATTACATTCACAGACGATTTCAATAGATATGGCAATGTCTATCTAATGAGACATAAATTTGAGACCCTTGAAAAGTTCAAAAAGTTCAAAATGAAGTGCAAAACCAACTTGGCAAAGGTATAAAAGACATTCGATCAGATCGTGGTAGCGAATACTTAAGTCAAGAGTTTAACCAACATCTAAAGGAGTGTGGAATAGTTTCACAACTCACTCCTCCAGGAACACCTCAATGGAATAGTGTGTCCGAAAGGAGAAATCGAACTCTATTAGTCAAACTGATCTTTCAATTTCCTTCTGGGGTTACACCATTGAAATTGATGCATTCCTGCTAAACAGAACTCCAACTACAGAAGTTAAGAAGACACCATATGAGATATGGACGGGGAAGAATCTCAGTGTGTCTTTTCTAAGGATTTGGGTTGCAAGTCCCATGTTAAGATATTAACATCGGATAAGCTAGCACCCAAAACTGATAAATGCTTGTTTGTGGGATATCCTAAAGAAACTAAAGGATATTACTTTTACAACCCAAGCGAGAACAAAGTGTTTGTTGCTCGAAAAGTTGTTTTCCTTGAAAAGGAGTTTATTTCCAAGAAAAACAATGGGAGTAAAGTACAACATGAAGAAATTCAAGAACCACAAACTCCTATACATGATAGTGTGGAAATGGAAACGGATTCACAAGAAGTTTTAAAACCCGAACCCATGACACAAGACCTAAGAAGGTCTGGTAGGATTCATCACTAGCCTGAGAGATATGGATTTATCATAACTGACGATCAAAGCATAGTGCTAGTGGATCAAGACGAGCCCACTACGTACCGAGAGGCGATTGAAAGTCCTAATTCATCCAAATGGCTTGGAGCCATGGAATCTGAAATGCAATCAATGTATGATAACCAAGTATGGACTTTAGTTGATTCACCTGAAGGTGCGAAGATCATTGAGTGCAAATGGATTTTCAAACAAAAGGTCGATAGTACCTTCAAAGGTAGACTAGTGGCTAAAGGTTTTAAACAAACTCATGGTATTGATTATGATGAAACCTTTTCACTAGTAGTCATGCTCAAATCCATTAGGATTCTACTTGCCATAGCCGCATATTATGACTATGAGATATGACAAATGGATGTCAAAACAGCTTTCCTTAGTGGAAACCTCCTCGAGGATGTTTACATGAAACAACCTGAGGGTTTTATCGATCCTAAGAATCCTAATAAGGTTTGCAAGCTTCAAAGATCCATTTATGGGTTGAACCAAGCATCCCGAAGTTGGAATCTTTGCTTTGATGAGGTAGTCAAAGAGGTCGGTTTTCTCAAAAACGAAGATGAGCCTTGTGTGTACAAAAAGAATAGTGGGAGCATTGTAGTGTTTCTGATATTATAGGTCGATGAAATCATGCTCATTAGAAATGACATCACAACATTGTTAAATGTCAATCAATAGGTAGGGAAGTATTTCTCTATGAAAGACTTAGGTGAAGCCGAAACTATAATGGGTATAAGAATCTATAGATATAGATCACAACGGCTCTTGGGACTAAGTCAAGAGAAGTACATAGATAAAGTACTGAAGCATTTCAGTATGGTTGACTCCAATAAAGGTTATATACCTTTGTCACAAGGGGTTATTCTAAGTAAGAAAGATATTCCTTCTGCAAGAGAACAAATGGAATACATGAGTAAAGTTTCATATGCTTCGACTATAGGATCTATCATGTATGTCATGCTATGTACTAGGCTGGATGTCGCACTTGTACTAAGCATGACAAGCAGGTACCAACAAGATCCAGGTGAAAAGCACTAGACTACTGTCAAAGGGATCCTTAAGTACTTACGAAGGACTAAAGGATTCTTCTTAGTGTACGACAGATAGGAAGAGCTCATTATAAATAGTTACACTCATGTTGCCTTCCAAACTGATGTCGAGGACTCAAAATCGCAATCTGGTTATGTGTTTCGTCTGAATGGAGGTGATGTGAGCTGGAAGAGCTCTAAACAAGACACCATTACTGATTCTACTACAGAGTCGAAGTATATTGCAACTTCCAAAGCTGCAAAGAAGGTTGTTTGGATTAGGAAGTTTAGTACTAGATTAGGAGTTATCCTAAGCATCCTAGATCCAATTGAACTTCATTGTGATAACAATGAGGCCATCGTACAGGCTAAGGAGCCCCGATCACACCAGAAATCCAAACATATACTCAGGAGATACAATCTCATTTGAGAGATCATCGAGAGAGGAGATGTGAAGATATGCAAGATTCCTAGAGAAAAAAATGTAACATATCCACTAACCAAGCAGTTAGCTAGGCCAAGCCATAAATGTCATGTTAGATCCTTTGGTCTTAGGATTATGCCTTATTGGGACTAGTGCTAGAGGGAGATTTTTAGTGTAAGTCATAAGTGTTATCAATTGTTTGACTTAGTCAGGATCACTTATAGATCAATGAAATATTGTAGCATAAATAAGGGTGACTAGTTCCATGCCTTATGCTAATTTCGATATTGAGAGGCAAATGGTCGTATAAGGTTGTAATTAGGTTATGTTGATTCGTAATTGACATTCATTTCAATTTGGGTAATCATAATGTCTTGCTAGAGACCAATTATGATTTAGGGGTTTTAAATTAATTTTAGGTCAATTGTCAACATTGAATAAACATATAGGATCGCACACAATAAAGATATGGATTATGGATAAGACTGTTTTTTCTTGTCGGCCATTAATTTATTTTATTGTTTAAAACATAATTAAATGGGCCCAAGATGAAATTCGGCACACTCATTAGGCTTAAGGAAGAATTCAGCCTTATGGGGTTTTAATTAAGAAGACTGATTAATTAATGAGATTCAATTAATTACTTAAAAGGAAAGAAAAGGAAGAGAAGATTTTGTCTAGAGTTTCCCCTCCTTGCCGTGACATAAAAAAAGAAAGAGGAGGGATTTGATTCTTTCTCTTATACTCCATAAGTTCGGCTAAGGTTGGGGTTGAGTCGCACTCCTATTTTCTCTCCTTGTTTTTCCTAGCCGAAACCCTAATTGGAGGAGTGAGAATTTGGTTTTCTGATACTCCAAAATTTGGCTAGGGTTTTCTTAATTTCCTTCCAACCAAAACCTTAATGAAAAATAGGAAGAGAATTTGATTCTCATACTATCCTTGCCAGTCTAGGGTTCGACCACCTCTTAAAAACAAGAGAAAAGAAAATTTTGTTTTGCTTCTTCTCTTCATATCCGAATTTCTCAAGGCAATAAAATAGTTATTTGAGTGCTAGCACACATTAGCCTAACCATCAATCTTATGTGTGTGTGAGAGTAGAGAGGAGTCGTCTTTTTGCAGTCCCTGTTATTCCATTCGGCACAATCCAAGGAACAATTTGGCCAGCCCTCTTTTAGAGGAAAAACAATTTGGCAATGCTGAAAGGTAAACATGTTCGCAACAGAAAGATTTACCTTCATCTAATAGCCTTTTGCATTTGGGCTAGTTTATACCTTGACCTACATAGGTTAGATGTAGAGACTCTTTTTCTCACTAGAAAATTTAGAGAAGAGACCTATATGGTTTAACCTAATGGTTTCATCGTCTAAGGTATGACCTTAGACATTCTTCGAGAGAATAGTACATTTATTTCTGTTGTGATAATTATATGTATTTCAAGGTGAATCTTATCATTCTAACCTTGTATGAATATCACACTTGTAGCTAGGAATATTCTATCATACTTGAATGACTCCAAAGATTGGTTGATATCCAACTTTGAGATTGCTAATTTGGGTTGCCCTTAGAGTCAAACTCCAATAGATCACTCAAGTAGATTGATGTTCCTCTCCAAGAGGGGTGTATCAACAGAATCCTTCAATGCTTTCACATGCAAAAATGCATAACCCATAAATATCTTGCAAGTCTCTTAGCAAGTGCATGTGTTCATAAACTATGTGAAAGGAAGAACGTGTAAGTAGTATTGTTCACACAAATTTTATTTGAATGTCTTTTGTAATATAGAGTACATGTGTTGATTACAAGACTATTATTGTAGTAAATTCCTAGGTGTGTACAATGCCTAGAGTTTGCTATGTAGTCAAGTTAGCTAGCAAACATTGATCCAACAAGTAAGGAGGATGTTAGAAAGCAGTGAATGAGGTACTTAGATGCTTTAGAGGCACTAGAAGGCACTATGTTATTGTAAAGGTTTGCGATAAAATGAGGCGCATTTTCTATTTGGACAAGTGATGTGGACGAGAGGGACATCCGTATCTAGTTATGTGTTCTTACTTGGCAGAACCGTATTTCTGTATTATAGCGAGGAACACATATAAGTGTGCGGCAAGAGAAGTTGAGACCACAACTTCATTGGCTACAGTGCAGTAGGAAGGTTGGCTATATAGTGGAATGTTCCACTTAGCACTAACCACCTATTAACCTATTACAGTCCTTAGGGACAGTCGACCCCGATTGCTTAAGGATTAAGGGGATCTATTGTAAGTCTAAGCAAATCGAGATCAAGTATCATCTTGTGAGAGACTGGGTTGTATAAGGAAAACTGAATTTACGTACAAGTTTCACAAGGATAAATGAACTTAAAATGTAAGTCCATGCAAGACGTAATTATAGATCTGTTGGTAAAAGCCTATAAGGAACAAGTTCCTAAGACTCACATGGCACATGAAATGTGTATTCCCTTAAAACATGATCTTTAATAAGATCTTTGTGGGAAATACACAAGCGTAAATGTTGAGAGTTGACATTTGTAGTAGCGTTGAGTGTGAAAAGCATGTTTGACAATGAAGTAACCCACTCACACAGGTGTTTACCTTAGTTTTCCTAGTTCGTAGGGGGAAGAACTAAGGTGAGGCTGGTTTCATAATCAAGAGTTCGTCTTGCATTTTACAGTTGTGAGTTCATTTTAAAAATGCAAGAAAATATGTATGAAAAGTGATGTATGCCATAGGATAAACTCCTATACCGATCATTAATTTCATCATGTGCTAAAATTGAGAGACTTTAGCATATTTTGTCTTCTGTTTGGTGTTGACAATGTTGTATAAACATGCGCTCCTCAAAAGGAATGAAAGAACACCGCAACACATTATCATACCATGTGTGTTATATACGTGACCATAGGAATGTAAGAGATTGATAAACGATCTTATTTTTCTTAGTGTGAGACTCTACCATTAACATGTAGTTCTCAGTGCTACCTACCTTTAGAACCCTTAACACATTCAAAATGTATAATTGAATTTAGCTACTTTAGCTTGCTGCTAATGGTCATGATTATTTTGACCAAGCGTGTCAATATGGGAAAGTGAACTTGGCTATGTGGGTTGTCTGGTGTAAGAGAAAAAGTTTGTGTCTAGACACATTTGCACTAGTCTGATAAATTTCCTTAGTCGACTCTCATATAGCATGTCACATAATGTAGGGAAAAGCTTTTTTGAGATCGAGAAGTTCGAAAGTCACAATTGTGTGGTAACGAACTATGGGTAAGCATACGTTCCAGCAATCTGTGTTGTTGTTCCATACCCTTTGGCAGAATGGAGATTAACTGCAAGAGACGCCTTCTAGCAGGATTGAGTTAAGAGCTGTTATATAATCCTAACATGTGTGTAGAAATTATGCTCTTATTGTATGCTGGTCGAGCGGTCTATTTGCCTATATGACGAAAGGATCGAACATGGTTACATGATGATGTATGACATGAGATCTTCATCATGATTTATAGTAGTTCTATCATGATCCATGACTAGTTCAAGTTCCACCATGTGTGAGTGGGAGATGTTAGAAAAAACAGCCCGCCCATTACGGGTGACTCGAATCGGTCGGTCGGTCAATGTGTGAACCGAGACTGTGGACTGAGACCAATTGGTAAGCCCAATTGAGTTGGGCTCATTAGGCCTATAATGGGCCCAATAAGCAAGCCCATTTGAAGGCTTATAAATAGATGGGAGGAGGAAGAGAAAGAGAGAGAGAGAGAGAGAGAGAGAGAGAGAGAGAGATAGAGAGAGAAGAAAAAGAGAAGGAAAAGAATAAGAGAAAAAAAAAAAGAGAGAAAGAAAAATGTTTCTTCCTCTCCCTCCGAGATCGCCTTCTTCTTCCTTCCTCCATGGTATCCTCACCTCTCCCTCCCCTCGTTCTTCGTATGTTGAAGATCTCGATCCACGTGGCATCTAAACTGTAAACGGGTCGAGCACTCCTGTCGATAACACGACCTTGGTTTGCTCTCGAGACCAACATCGGATCTGGTTCTATTTCGTTGCTAGTTGCTCTGGTCTTCTTTTGGAATCAAGGTTAGTAAGTCGAACATGCTATTTATGCTGTTTATTTGTTAACCGGTGTAGGATTCCTTCATTTTTTATTTCCAGAAACAATCTTACTTTGCTACACAAATCTCTGCTTTCGTGGACGATTTAGTAAATGAAACATTGCTTGCGTTGAAGAAGATCCAACAAGTGATCTTTTCATATTCGTCAGTTCAAAATTTTTATCAGTGTTCTGTGATTATTTCCACTGTTTTTTCCAAATACGAGAGACTGAAAGGACCTGAATTTGGAGATGGGGCCTCACTTTTTTGCCAATTGCATAACCTCAGTCGCATGGTCTTTATTATCTCTCTGATTATGGTTTTAATGCTTGTCCCTTTCGTCCAGCATCTCAGACTCTATATCATCACTATATGGAGACAGAGATTAACATGGTTTGTTATTATCTTTTGACATAACTAAGAAGAAACAAAGGTGGAGATGAGTAAGGGGAGGAGAGAATGTTGTTAATGGGACTATTAGGGGCTACAAAAATTAGAGAGAGAGAGAGGAAGATAAAGAAGAAAGGACAGAAGAGAAAGGTTTTTTTTATTTTTGGTCAATTTGTGGGTTTGGTCAGGTTTCAGGTCGGGTCGGTTTTTGGTTTGGTTTCTGGTTAGGTTTCCATATCAGCATCCATATGGCCTTTTAAAGTGACATGGCATGCCTAATCATCATTCCAAGCCGACAATTTGTAAAATCTGGCCATAATGACCATCTGGGAACAAAAATCAATGTTCAATGACCTTCTTAAGACAAAAGTGAGTTTAGCAACCTTACTGCAACAAACATAAATTTAGAGTGACCATGAATAAAATTGACCCAAAATGTGTTGTTGTCAACTGTAGAATTTTGTAATTCTAGAATTTGTCTTTTAAATTTGGAGTTTATAAGATCTCAATTTTGGGGTTTTAAGCCTTAGGCTTTAAATTTCTCAAGTCAAAATTCTTTGCTCCTTAATTTTAACCTCTTAAACTCCGTCAGCTCTAGGCTTCTTACCTACTCATTTTTCATTAGCTCTTGGTTTTCATCTCTTAGTTAGGGGTTCTCATTATGCATATGAAGCTCATACCTTAGTGCCTCTAAAATGGGTTCCTCAAGTCTTGTTGCTTGACATTTGAACATGAAAACAAGTAGAAGGGGCAACAACTCACCATATGGTTATTCTCTGATACTTAAGTCAATGTGTGGTTCTAACTCAAAAGTAAAGATGTATTAACTTGGACATGATAATGAATGAGGTATTTATAGTGGTAGTCTAGTAGAAGCAGTGGCAGAGAGAGGTTAGGTCAAGTGGGTCGGCTAAGACTCGCCCCCCCCACCATCACCCTTACTCTCCCCGTTGACCCCTTCGTCCACTATTGGATTGAATAAAAAAAGAGAAACAATGTTCGGCGTCCACCATTGCTCACTTGCCACTGCTTTCTGTCCGTCGGCCATCAATTTGTCGTCACCCCAACCTCCGCCAAATTATGACTCTGCCACTGAGTAGAAGATAGATAAATGATCATCTATTCTACAAGTTTAGCTTGTCATATTTTGTATAGATTTTGCTTATCAATTTTTGTACAATTTTTAGTGCTTAGATCTTTGAATTGAGCTTAGTGAGTCCAGTTTATGCTATATTAGTAACCAATTACTAGTATTTTCAAATTTTAGAGAAGGAAGAGCAACGAAATCCTCTTTATTCATTTTGACACTTTAAGGGAGGTTTAGATTGTTTAATCCTTTGTGGATGGTTAAGGTATGTTGTGCTCATAATAATTGACTTATCAAGGATAACAAGTATTACCTTAAAAAAAAAGTAATGGTTTCGATATATTTAACTATTTTATTTTATTTTTTCAGTCTCTAGCCACTTAAATTATTTAAAAACCTAGTGACATAATACAATCACACAATGACACAAATGAAGAGAAAAATGAGTTACATAAATTCATTTATATAAATTTATATATTGTTTAATCCATTGTGGATGGTTAAGGTATGTCGTGCTCATAATAATTGACTTATCAAGGATAACAAGTATTACCTTAAAAAAATAGTAATGGTTTCGATATATTTAACTATTTTATTTTATTTTTTCAGTCTCTAGCCACTTAAATTATTTAAAAACCTAGTGACATAATACAATCACACAATGACACAAATGAAGAGAAAAATGAGTTATATAAATTCATTTATGGCTCGCTTGGCTCAACTTCCAGGAAAGTTAATTCTCAGAAAATTATTTCTGAGAAAGTTAACTTGCAAATGTGTTTGGTTGATATTTTGAATTGCTGAGAAGTATAACTTATTGTGTTTGGTTTAAAACTATATTTTCTAGGAAGTTAGTTGAAAAAAGTTAATAATATCCTTATTTTTATTAAATTTAAATTAATAATATAAAATTAAAGAATACATAACATATTTTTTCTTATAAAAAATAAAACTAAAGTTATTTTTTCACACAATTCTGTAATGAAGGATATTTTTAAAATTTGACAAATTTTATCTATTTAATTAAATGAAAATATTTCATATAAAACGTATTTTGAAAATCCTAAAAATATAAAATATGTTTTACAACTTATGTAAAATTGAAATTTATTTATAAAATAATTTATCAAAATTTGTTATTGAAATAATTTATAAAATTTTAAAAATAAATAAATAATTAAATTATAAATAAATAGTATTTTGGGGATATATTCATAAAATATTTGACTGGTTACTAAAAAAGTTGGACTTCCTGAGTCTTTAGAAATTATTTTTCGAGGTCAAAAGAAAGTCAAGTGCATGAGAAGTTCAACTACATTTGTTCAACTAAACAAAAAAAATTATCTACTTCTCAAAAAATAATACTTCTCTCTCTTTTTAACACCCAACCAAATAAGAAAAAAGGATCGTCGTCTAGATTTGAAAATTTCAATGTATTAGGAGGTAAATTCCTCGCACAGAGTGTGCAAGTTAACATCGTCAAATTACTAACCGTGAAGAACACCCCTCTAATTAAATTTAATTGCGTACGTAAGTCACGGTTTGAATCATATTCGCACGAATCTAAAAGGATGCACGTTACAACTTTGTCCATCACCTGAGTGGTAATGAGTTAACGATTTGAAGTTAACTACAAGGAGTGATTAAGTAAATTGTATTATATGTAGCCTCTTGTCGGCTTTCGTGATTTTTCAGCAAAATGGGTGGATATATTCTAGATTAAAGCAAGTTAAACAAATTATGCAGCGGAGAACCAAAATCCTTTTTTTTCTTCTGAATCACAATATATTAAATACCTAGAATATCAAATTAAAGTAATATATTTCATAGTAGGTAGATTTGAGAAGAAACAAATACGAAGTGTTGGGGCAAGGGGTGGTTGAATAGGGCCATAATAATCTTTTTTAAGAAGGGCATTGAAAATAAGAATAACAAACAAGTCCCTAATATAGATTGAGGAAATCTCTAGTGTTTGTTGGATGCAAAGGGTTTGGATTGGTGTTTGATTGAGAAAATACTTAGAACCAAAGTGTCGGCACAACGGCTGCCACCATTGATACATATCACCCATTGGGTCCACCACTTTAATCCTAGGCTACCACCTCTACGGCTCTGTTCTTCCCAACACAACATTGCCTTTTCTCTCTCTCTCTTTTTTTTTTTTGTATTTTACGTTTTTATCGAAATAAAATGAGATTTTTTAATTAATAGATTTCTATATTTTTTATTTGAATGCTTTGATAATGTGATGCCTACTATAAAATGATGTCTTTTCTTCTTTTGATCATGTTTGTCCTTTCTGATATTCTTCATTTGCTTAATTATATGATCTAAGCATGCATGCGCTTTTTATATTGAAAGTTGGATGTTTGGATTAAATTAATTTTTTTGTAAGTAACAATTACACAAATTAGTAGTGTAAAATAATAACATCTGAGTTTTTCGGGTGTTATTAAGCCCCCTGATTGAAGTTGGAGTTGGAGGCATCTTTGAAGCTAAGAGATGAGGTTAAACATTTATTTTCATATGAAATAGAGAAAGACGATAATTTTTTATTTTGGCATGACTCTTAAATACAAATGACTCTTAATTACAAGGACAAGCTGTCTAGGACAAGTTTACTAAGATTAACATGCAAGATTCTAATGTGCCAAAGGATGCCAAAATTCGGGATGTGAGCAGGCGAGGTAAGTAGGTGTCAATGAATCTTATGAATGAGGAAACGAATCAAGCATGGAATTATATAAAGCAAATCCAGCTTAATGAAAACAGAGAATACTCTATTGTTTGGAGCCTGATGACTTCTAGAATTTATTCAGTTAGTTGTTAAAGCCAATTGTTATAGGGAAAATGGTATATTCCACAGCATAGTTTTATTGTGTATCTGGCCATTAATAATTGATTATCTATTAAAACCCAATTGGCTAGATGAGGTTTAGTAAGTAATGATTGTTGTGCATTATGCTCTCCACATCCACAATGCATAGATCATCTTTTCTTTGCTTGTCCAGTTGCAACACAAGTTTGACAGAAGGTGTTAAGACGGTGCTATATTGTCGAGCACCTTTTGTCTGAAGATGGGAAGTAAGCTAGTTCTCTAGAAAAACCAAAGGCCGAAGTTGTTGGGATCAGGTTTGGCGAATTTTCTTTAATGCAACTGTCTATTGATTTGGATTGAGCGGAATAATGTAGTATTTAGAGATGAAGAATTTTACTTTTACTTTGATCGAGTTCTATGCCGTATTGTTGCTAGTTTGAGATGCAAAGTTCAGGTGGATAGTAGCTTGTTTGTAACATAGTATTGATAATGCATACTTGGACAGTTATAGTGGTTGGCTCTTGTTTTTTTACTGTTTCTATTCTGTTGATACTTCAACTGGCTTTTATCTTTTGAACCATTTGGTTAGTTTCGAGTTTGGTAGGAGTGAGTGTGGCATGGAAAAGAAAAATTTGTATAGGAAGGGGGATGAAATTGTTATATAATTGTTTACATCTTTTTTTACAATAAAAGAATTTATATTTACACAAAAAAAATAACAACATCAAAAATTTAGTATTAACCCTAAACCCTAATATTGTGAATCAATCTTCCAGAAACAAATATCGGATAATTGTGTACTGATTTCTCTTTTCGCAAAAACATTTGTCTCTTAGCAATACTTTTTTACTAAATGCAATCCTCTGTGAAAGAGAAAATAGTATGCTTTACTAGAAACTCACCTGAGGCTCCACTAAAAAAAAAGGAGAATTACAGTTTTATAATAAATTAATATGTCAATTCTTAAAAATGCCATCAACGTTAAAATTAATAGTAAAAATATTACTTTTGAAAATTTGTAAAAAATTGAGGTAAAAATTGACTTTTTGTGAGAAAATTTTGAAGAAAGAAGATTTTTTTCAGAGTATGTACAACCCATGGACAACCATGAATAGATGCATAAAAAACTTACACAATTATGGACAATGCTAAAAATTTTATTTTATTCTTCAAGAAAATTCAAAAAAAATTAATTTTATATTAAATAACATCTTTTGTCAATTTATTTTGACAAAACGTCCACAACAATGAACACTAATGTACATTGTTGGACACACTTGCATAGGCGGTTACAATTTTTTTGTGTACACACACGTAGACATTGAAAGTTAAAGTGAATTGTATAGGCTTACAAAAAAGCCCGGCCTGCCAAACATTTTTTGTCTTTGGTTAATTTCCACGTCTAATTTTTATTGTAGTGTATGCTGTTATGCTTTTATTTCAAGGAATTTATTTGTACTTATGCTATTCTGATCTGTCAATGCAGCAGCTATACTAAAATGGCCTTTACCCCTCCACAGATGGGAAACAGATACAGTAACAGGATGTAACACTCTTTTTTACCCCAAAGAACAAACTATAATTGTGAGATCACATAACCGATTTTGAACTAAAAACTTAACACCAATGTGGTTTAGTAAGTAGAGATTTGAGCCACATGAACTGAAGCTGTTGGAGGGATTAACCTTAGGGTGGAGCTTGATCTAACTACCTAAATAATAATAAGCAATGGAGAGGTAAGAAAAAAAAGAGCATGGGAAAGGCAAAATTGAATGTTACATACAAAGTTTAAGAGGACTAAAAAGACTAAAATTCGAGTCTTTGCACGGTACACATATACATTAACTGAAGGCTAAATAATCGGAAAGAAAAAGGAAAAGAAATCATAAAAATGATGATCTCCAGACATCCAAAAACAGTCTTGACAAGGGGAAAAAAGGGTAAAGAAGGTACCTTGGACTCTAATTGAATAAAATTTAGGTTTGTTGTTGGTCCAAACCTGAGAAAGATTTAGGGGGTTGGGTATTGAGGTATATATGCTAGTGTAGAGAGATGGATGATTAAAATTTCCCATCAAGGTTTGTGTATAATTCTGCAATGCAAAATGCATAAATGGTTATGGTTGGGTTACTTATTGGAAAGAGATTGTTGAATGGGTTGGGTAAGAAGGGAGGTCCAGGAAGAGCAATCATCCACAGCTTCCAATGACCAAACATTTTCCTCAAATATTTCAACTGGAAAACTGATTGAACTCATGCAGGTGGCTGCACTTTCACACAAGCATTGCCCTGACAGTTCAAAACCAGACACTAATGCTGCTGTGTATGTGTCTGCAAAAACATCCTCCTCAAAATGCCATTCCTCTGATTTTGAGAAGACACCTTCTTTCAGCCAAGGGAAATCAAACACTCCCGTATAGTTGTCTGCACCATTTTCATTTCCCTCCACCTTCTTGTCTTCTTCTGTCAAATTCCCATGTTTTACAAAATCTTGATCATAAACATCTTTGTTTCTGGTGTTTTGATCTGACAGGAATTCCACGTCTTCTTCTTCTCTTCCTCTCTTTCTGTTCCCCCTTTCCATTTTTCGCAATCCGGGTAAGTTCTGTTAATCAATCAATCAGTCATTCACAGAAAATCAAATATGAAATGGAAAACAGAGAAATCAAACATGAAATGAGAAAACAAGAAGAGAAAAGTACATTAACTCTTATTTGGGGAGGGTAATTAGGAAATGAAGTGATGAAAGAATAATGATATGAGAATATGAAGGTTGATGGATTGAAGCTAAGAAGGACGTGAACCACAGAGGAGTGGATGATATATAAATAGATAAAATGAAGGGAATGGAAGTATATAGAGTGTGAAGGGTTGGGTTGGGTTGTGTCATGCATTTGAGACCTCCAAGTAATGCTCTCTCTCATACAGCTGCAGCAACCTTAACATTCAAACAAAATGTCCGTTTCCTCATTTTGCGTTCCTTTCCTTACTCTCATGGATCTTCTCTCTATCCTCTTTTTGTTGTGTTTTGTAAGACACTATTTTTGTATAGTGCTATTTAAAATTGAAAAGAGCAGGCAGTGAATATGTTACACTCACGTTGATCTTTCGTGTGGGTACGTGTTGTGTCATTCTTATTCTATCTTGTTTTGGATACACGATATTATGCATCCGTTAATCGTTACAAACAACACATTCACACCATTTGTCACCATCTTCAACACACACGCATCCAACACATTGGCTTTGCATGCCATGTCCCTTCTGTTATCTACACATTCTTACTTTTCTTTCTTTTTTCTTGTTTTTCAATAGGCCAAAACCAACTTCTCCTGTTTTGTAAACTCAATTTTTGTATCATAATAAATGATTGGACAATCAACTATTTTCATGTTTTCAGAATGCCCATCATTACTCAATGGAAACATATATCCAACTTGTATTTTTTTTAATTAACAAAGAGGTAATATATTCGAATCTTGATAAAAGACGGTTTAGGATCAATATTCTTACTCCTAAATCAACAACTTGTTGATATCCATGTAGTATATTTAAATAGTTTGCTGGTAAAAACAATCGTACTACAAAGATTGAACAAGTTATCGAGTACTCTGGACACCATTTTGCTAGCCATTAATTTTCCTCCGAGAAATTATCTGTTAGCAGGTCCAACAATGCAACCAAGGTGTTTTTTATATAATGAAAAGAATCAGTGTCATTCCTCCTACATCACAAGCATTGTTTTTCCTTTTTTGTAATTCAAGTTTTAGACGGCAATACGGAGATTAGGAAATTGCTGGTAATATTTTCTGAGTCATCAGCTAGTTAGGATCATATATACGTCTCACTCAAAAAGAATTTGGTCATGTATGCCACTTACAACTATATTGCAATAGCCAGTATAGCATTATAGGGAAGTTGGATTTAAATGGCGATAGCCACAACTTGGGTAAAAGGGTTTGGCAACAACAAAAGCATCATGTAGGAGTTGCCACCCAAAAACTAGAAAACAGCACGTGAAAAAGCCTTGCTTTGTGGTAGTTGTAACTTCTGAAACTATCTGAAAAGACCAAACAAAATGCACCGCTGACACACACACACTATTTGCTATTGACAGCAACACATGACACTGCACACTCTTTCACTTTCAGCTTTCCTCAAACATAAACTGAAACCATAAAACCCACAAATTTCACCCGACAATGTGCTCCAAATGGTAGGCGCCCACTGTCTCTCTCTCACCTTCACTTTAACCCTCCAATAAATCTCCAATCTCCACAGCTTCCAACATAACTCCTCTCTCCATTTCCAATCTTCCACAACAAAATCTAGTATTTTCTCTGCAATCTGCCTTACTATCATTCACGAATGTTCCCAATCAATCTTTCTCACCCTACAACCCCTCTAAAACCTCCATTTCCCACCTGTCATAAACCCCGGGTTCAACCTCGGTCTTTGCGTCTTACAGTTAAAGCAGCAACGGCAGCGACCATTGATGTTGATTTAGGACGACCAAAGTCGTCACAAAATACCCTTTATCGAGTCCTTGGCATTCATCCAGAGGCCTCCAAAACTGAGATAAAGGCTGCATACCGAAGTTTAGCAAAACTACATCACCCCGACGTTACTTCTTCAAATCCTGATACCCGAAATTTCATACAAATCCACAATGCATATGCTACACTATCCGATCCTGTAGCCAGAGCCAAGTATGATTTGTCACTTGCCAATGAAACTGCTCATCGTCACTTTGGATATTCTACTTCCAACAGTACCAACACAACATTCAGACCAATCAGGAGATGGGAAACTGATCAGTGCTGGTAATATAATTAGATTACTCCCCAGAAGATCACCAGCTTGGTTAAAGAAGAGCAAAGAGTAAAAAGTAATGAGCTGGTCCACTTCCTATGATGTTTTGAGGTAAATGCAGCTAATATATAGCCAGTCAAAGATCCAGTTTAATTCAGGTTTGTCGTCAATTTTCCAATTCCGTAAATTCATATAATCTGATGAATCTCTCTTATGCTAGTGCTTTTAATTCTGATGCCTGCCTACCGCTCTTACCTTCAGATCACCAAAAAAGCGTCAGTTGCATGGCTGCTTTATGCCTTATTTTCCAATAAATTCATGAAAGAAGAAAGGAGCTCTAAATCGTCAAGCTCAAAAATGGCAACCCCAAGCAATGGTTATAAGCACCGGCCGACAAATAGATGAAAGGAGAAAAAATTACTAAACACACTGTACTCACCTGCATTTTCGTATTTGAGACACTCAAATTTTACAATCTATTTCCCAGTTTCCCTCTTCCTTTCTTCTATCCCCAAAACACTCACAAAGATTTTTGTCCCTCTAATGGCATGCAAGCTTTCATGTCTAACAACAATCAAGTAACTAATTTTCCAAGAGTCACCAATACAAGAAAAATGAAAAAGGACGGATTGAGGAAAATGGATTATGGAAAGTTTTTTATACACAAAATTATAGAATAAAACTAAATGTAACAATCACAACGAAGAAAAGAAACAGCACATATAACCTCAAAAACAAAAAATAAATAGATGAAATTGACATTAGAAGCTATCAGGATTCAAAAGCTAATAGCTTCTAATCTTAATTTTGAATTTAAAGCCGAAATTGACATTATGATTCACCGACAATAGCTTTAAACTGCCTCTTGCTAAAAATGAAGTAAACTTATGTTTCCAGTTGTGTTGAAATTAGTTTTAATTGAAATAATAATATTTTTATTTAAAAGCAATCTGATGAGAATCATCCTTCATAGTTTAAGGCATGAAAGTACAAGATATGACACCAGAGAACCAAGTAATTTGAACTTACCAGTCTTCTCGCAAACTCTGCCTCGTTTTTCTTGAACGAAATGAAGTCATCATCAAACAAAAATGAATTATTGGCATCGAACATTGTGTTACCTTCTTCCCTGTTATATCTATACAAGGGAAATAATTTAGGGAACATAAAATAATTGATGGAACAATATACCACAGAAGGATCCATGAAAAGATGTCACTGATGTAGCCAGTGAAGAATAGTTGCTCGAATACTTAACAAATTACCAAGCTAAATCAGAATCATTTTCCATCTCTGTACGTATGTGTCCACTGATTTGAAATTGCGTTCTCCAGATGAGCAAGTTTTCGTCCATCTTTCCACCCTGTATGCACATTTCAATGTGACTGTAAGACCATAATCTTTTATCCAGTGAATTTAAAATGGAAAAGAAAAGACCAACTGTAGAAACATCTGTTGATTCTGAAATTGCAGTAGAGAAAGGTATTCATGCCTAGAGAGAGGACATCGCTAATGATCCAGAAGCATATACGGAAGTGGAGAGGGAGATATATGTCAGCCGACAGCAGAAAGATGAGTATTGCCTCCAAGCCTCTGTGATCACTGGTGGTGATGGTGGCGACTGGTATGAGCGACTGTCCCTACGAACAAGTGTTTCTTCTCTTTACATTCTGGTCAAATCTGCCTGCAAAGTCCAAATTAATATCAACCAAGAACTATATTACAAATTTATTCAGGAGAACCCTCACCCAAAACAATCAACATGATTTTACATTTACATTTGAGGGGAAAAAGAAAAAAAAAGAACAGGAGCAACCAGAGAAAGAAGTAGAACAGACCTTAGATCCTCACTGAGCCTTCATATCTTCTTCCGTTTCTTCCATAATCTTCTTCCTACCCATCTAACTGGCCCTTCACTGTCTCGGATGGCCCTTCACTGTCTCGACTACTAAAACCCATTTTCTTTTAAATTCACACAGCAAAACGAAGATATTGATCTAACAATCCACTTGACTATTAAATAAAAACAGTTTTATCTGATGAAAATCAAACGATCTCATCTTGACAAGGATCATGGTAAATTTAACTCTAATTTTGAAAATATTCATCATCAAGCAAAATAACCGAATGAAAATATCAAGACAAGGAATCCAACTCATGGAGTAAATTGATATTGAACACAGGTCATTTATTCAAGAAGTTTGACTCGGCAAGGCAACAAGTGCTCTGAACTAGCAGAAAACAAATTGAGAAGAGTCTAACGGGAAAAACAGTCCAATGAAAATTGCAGTCATTAACTCTTCAATCACTAATTCAAACAAATGATAAATAAAATCAATCTCCCATGCAACTTGTACAATTCCTTGCTATACAAACAAACCAAAAGTTCTATCTTACATATTTGCAGTGTACTCAGAAACAAAATGTGGCCAAAAACCAATCATTTACAGCTCATTAGCAAGGAATTTATGACGTGCATCAGAAGGCGTATCATCGACACTTCTGAATTCGACGTAGAGGGTAAGTTCCTTTGATGCCCCAGTGACTGATACACCTGATCAAATATGGGTCTCACATGCATTGCTATCATTGGATCTGCTGGGTTTATGGCTGCGGCAACGTCTGTCATCCATCCCAACTTTTTCGAACTATCATTACCCATATCACACGACAATTGCTGCAGAAGGGCCAGCAGAACTCCCTGGCTTAGGGGTAGTGGTACAGCAGACAATATCCCCGGAAGATCAACCTG
>CAODLS010634909.1:0-15980 GCA_948243855.1 Flueggea neowawraea
CATCATCTACACATAGCCCTGCTTCTTCAGAGCCAAGGGTTTTCTCATGCAATTATTGTCAAAGAAAGTTTTATAGCTCACAAGCACTTGGAGGTCACCAAAATGCTCATAAGCTTGAGAGGACTTTAGCCAAGAAGAGTAGAGAGCTAAGCTCAGCTGTGAGACCTCATGGAGGGTCTAATATAAGCACAATTATAAGATCCTCTTCATCAAGCAATATGAGTAGAAGAAGTAACCAGCAAACCCTAGGTGGGTTTGAGAAACATGGTCATGGTCATGGCCATGATGGGAGCTATGGTACGAGAGATGTCAACTATGAGTCTTGGTCTATGAGTTATAGGGACGAAAGTCATGTTCAAGAAGAGTTAAGCCAGCTTGACCTGTATCTTAGGCTTTGAAATTAAGTTGCACAACTTAATTTAATTATTTGTATTTTCATTTTTAATCTTCATTTTCTTTCTGTTGCTAATTGTATGAAAATTTAGATTATTATTACAAATTTTAATTTTGTTTTGATAAGTTACATAATTTGAATTTAAAAGTGAAGGAAATTAAAAGAATTGAGCAATGGAAATCGAGGAGGTGTATTTGAAAAATGAGGACATTATTAGGAAAAAAGAGAGGAATTTTATACCTACTTAATAACGATTGTTAGTTTTTATTATTTAGTGAAATTGAGATGCATATTACATTTATATGCTTCTGCAAATATCTGAAATTGAAAAAATTTCTCTACGGCACAAAATTGAATTTACAAGAATTACACACTTTTTACTTTTTTCTTGTCAATTAATAAATTAATCAAGTTTTTTTTTTCAGTTTATTAAAAGAAAAGGTAAGAATAATAGAAGAATCTCCGGCAGAGCATAAATGATAAGTGTTGCTAGGAAAATACCCAGGATTTTCTTTTTTGAATTAAGAAGAAATGTAACTTATCAATGGCATAATTGTGAATCTATTGTTCATTAAATGTATTGCGTAAGTAGTACTTGGCATTTGCAAATTATTTTAGACTCAATTGGTCCTAGTGTTTGGTTAACTAAATGAAAATATGATGTCGTAAAATTAAGATTTTTTTAATATACGATGATCGACCCACTTAAATGTCAACCCAACAAACCCTATGACGCATGCGAGATGATGTAGATCTCTCATGGTTTAAATAAGATTGTGGGTTTAAACCCCTTTGTATATGTAAGTGTTTAAAATATGAGGTCAGAGTTTTGTCTTCAGAAAAGAGTCATCCTGACTCGAGTGGAGATTAATCTGAGTGTGGTACATGCTTAAAGATACCTCCTGGATAAGACCGATACAAGATTACATCGTGGTTTGGACCCAAAAAAAGTCAACCCAACTAAACTTTCCCGCAGCTAAGTAAAATTAAAAATTAATTTAAATAAAAAATTAGAGGACTTCAATTTGCGTCTGCTTTATTCTGGTCTAGCAACATTAATTGGCTTGGTTTTCCCGTCGTATATAATAGCTCGACTAATTATTAATTTTCTGGTGCAAAATCTGTTTATGTACAAAAATATAATGGTAATGTGTTTTTCAAGTTAAATTTTACATGCTTTTTTTTATATAAGTTATTAGCAATAACTTCAATATCAATAAGATACAAATCAATTGGTTAAAATTTTCACACTTGTATATAATATCGGTTAACCATTCATATTCGGTACATCAATCACCTTTCTAATACATAATTGATAAGGATAATGTTTTTTTAATCAAATCATTGAATATTTAGAATGTATTGTATCTAATAAATTCAAATTTAAATCAAAAAGAATCTTTCTCAGCTACTCTCTCTATCAAATTCAAAAGTTTTTTCAATTTATATTAAATGAATACCACATAATACTAAATGAATGCAAAGTCAATTTTTTATCGTAAAATTTATTTATTTTTTTATTGGTAAATAAAATAGAAGATATTAATTTGGTCTCATAATATTTAATTTAAATGTTAAAATTTCAATTTTTCATTTCAATTTATCTTAGTTAAATCAAAAGATGCCACTTCCTATGGTGATCAAATAAAAATCCAATCATAAACATAAAATGATAAAAAAAAAATATCTCTGCACCTCTGTCTCACTCTTTCTATTCTAAAAAAACATGAAAAATATTTGAAAAAAATAATAAAAATTAAACAATAATTAAATAATTCTAAAATTAGTAAGATTATTTAGTGAATATTTTAAAATTAATAATATCATTTAGTGATTATTTAAAATAATAAGATTATTTAGTGAGCATTTAGTTATTAAAAATATTATTTTAATGTGCGCACATTTTATAATAATGTAGTGTAAACATCTAAAAGAAATATCATATATTCACACGCATTAACCTTATTCGTGTATATATGCAGAATTAATGACAAAATGCAAAAAAAAAAAAGAAAAAAGAAAACAACAACAACAAAATTTGCTGTATGAATGTGAAAAAAAAAGTTCGAGAGCGCACAAAAAAACAATTGTTAAACGTCATCCGCACGTAAATTCGGGGAAATTTAACAACTATAAGAAATTAAAATACGGAAATTGACTTCTACCATGCGACAAACAGATTACCACATTTGAAAACACGCTCCAAACTTCTCATAAAAAAACCACATATATAAATACTGTAAAAACGCGCTTAAACCCAATTCAAACTCAAATCCTCCAATCAAACAGTTCTGGCCAAGATACTCCCCGCAAAAATATGAACATATCGTGATCTACCGTTCTTCCTAAACAGGTAAACGAAATATTCAACCTATGAAAACATCAAAAACAAATCAACATCAGATCTAGTACTTTTCTTTGATCTTCAACTAGGATCGTCAACATCAACACATCGACAAAGCAAATCACGCAAAAAAAAAAAAGCAAACGGGTACGATCTTATATACAACTATAATTACTCGTACCTTCATATTTGAATTCTGCTACATCAAACAAAACAACAATGTTAGATTAGAAACCGCATCGCCTCAACAATAGAAATTTAAAATTATAACCTTTATTCAACAATTTCACATTTGTTTTCACCGTTTCATATTAAATTCTGCATCATTATGTTTGACTAGATTAGATTGCTTGTTGCAAATATCTCTAAAACTCTTGCATATTGTTTTGTTTATATTCAAAACACAACTAAAAAAGCCTACAAAATTCAAAATTCGTAGTTTGAGGAACTACCTCTATATCCAGACATGTAAATGTATCCATATGTATCCAATTACCACCAATGTATCCAAAAATATCAGACGCCACATGAAATTGGGTGACATATCACAAGCCAATGTATCCAACGTGTCCACATGTTTTTATCTTAAATATCACGCGCCACATGAAATTTATCCATTCTACTACTTCACAGTTCTTAAACATTGTACCAAATTCTTTGTATATTTGCTAAATTACAAGGAACATGGATACAATACAAATAATACTACAACATGGAGGATATTGGAATGAAAATGGAACATTCGAGAACTATGAGATGACTCGTATAATGTTGTCCTACTCAGTAACTTATCAAAACTTATGCACAACAATAGCATACAACGTCAACCCCAAGAACAACCATGGGAAATTCAACATCAAGTATAAGATACAAGAAGACTAACCACCATTTGATATTAAAAATGACTTGAATCTGGCATTCTATATAGAGCTAAAAAAGGAAGAATGCAATCTGATGAAGTATCCACTGTGCATTACAATCTTTGAAGACCAACAAGAACAAGCAACATCATCATTTCTATCAAATGTGATCATGGAAAAATACACAAAAACAAATTCATATTATGGTCCTCTCAGTATTCAAGAAGATATACACATGAAATATGGAATAAACATAAAATACAACAAGGCCTGGAGGATGAAGGAGAAGGCAACTGAGGAAGTGCTAGGAAAAGCTTCAGAATCATACAAACAACTGCCAACATTCCTCTACATGTTGCGAAAAACAAACCCAGTAACATTTAGAGCACTAGAAATAATGGAAGACATGCTAAAACAAATTTGTTCCTATTGTGCAGGTCATTTTTATATGTATTTTTTGCACTGTCAGCATCCATACAATGGGTGGAAACATTATATACCACAAGTGGTTGTAGATGGAGCTTTTCTAAAGGCAGCGTATGGTGGGACTTTAATTTCATCATGCAGATATAATGCAGAAGGCAAAATACTACCACTAGCATTAGATGTTGCTGATTCAGAAAACAATGACTCATATGCCTGATTTTTTGAAAGATTCAGGGAAGCATTCAGATATAAACTAGGAATGTGCATTATATCATACAGGCGTGATAGCATAGCAAACGCAGTAGAAAAAGTTTATCCAGAGGCAGGACACTACTGCTGCATATATCACTTGTTGAATAGCATTAAAATGAAGTACAAAAAAAACAACAAGAATTGAAGAAATTTATGTGTGGAGCAGCAAAAACATATACACAGAAGAGGTTCGACTACAACATGCATCAACTCGATCAAATGGATATGACAATTGGCATTTACCTGTACAAAGTCACAAAAGAAAAGTGGGTAGCACTCTACTCAAAAGAGGACAGAAGGGAGGCAATGACATCCAATATTATAGAATCACTAAATGCAACAAATGGTGTTGTCAAAGGCTTACACCTAACGACTAAGGCAAGTGTACCTATCGTCTATAACAAGTGGACCATTGACTACTGAGTGTCATATCCCATAGAGACTACGATTATTAGCTACTCACTCTTCCTCTATTATCTAGCCGGCGAAATAAATAATTTTGAATATATAAAATAAATAAATAAACAAATGCAAACGATAGAAGAAACGATGGGAAGATGGCACCTAGACGCTGAATCCCCCTAGACCGAATTAAGTGATAAGGACTCGTTATTGAAACAATCATTCAGGCAATTGGACTGTGGAAATTCCTAAGGTATATTAACCTCTCTCTCGAGTTAGCTAATGCCTAATGACTAGGTTGATTAACCGGAATCTCTTCCTAATTAAAACCCTATCGTTGCTTTAACACTCTATTATATGAATTTCTCTATTAGGTTTGACCCTAATCCAGAGGATTTATGTCAACCTATCTCTAGGTTTGCATGCAATTCCTCTTAATTATGAACGCTTTATCATACACAGAATCTCTCGATTGCACATGCACGAAACAGTATTGGAATCGAAAAGCTAGCAACAATCAATTCAACAATACGCATTATAAATCATAATTGAGTCGCAATCCATAAAAAAAATGAATGAATAACTTAATCCAACATCATATAATCTACCTAAGGTTCATCACATCTAGGTACACAATATAATTAGTTCATAACAATAGAGAGATAAACAACAAGATCAAAGAAAAATCTAGAGAAAGAAAGAAAACTCATGGTCGAATCCTCCAATTCCCCATGAAATCCCTTCGTTCTTGATGCCCAATGATGTTCTCATTCTTTCCCACGTTCTATGGCCTCTAAAGATGTGTATTTCTGTCTCCAAGTTGGCCTTCCTTTGAATGAATGTCGAAACCCACTTAAATAGGCGATTTAGGCCGTCTGGGATAAGATACAGCCACGATCACGGCCGTGCCCCAGCTGTCCCGTACGTGTCTACCAAAATTCCTTCAATTCTGCAACTTGTACACAAGACACGGACACGGTTTTTGTCCGTGTTCATGGTCATTTGTCCGTGTGATCAGAAAATGTCCGTGTCATGTTCTTTTCTTCGGCGTCCAACTACACGGGCATGACTTTGTGTATGTGTCCTAGCCAAAAATGTTCGTGTGTTTACATTGATATATGTGTCTTGCATGATCCATGGCTGCGTAAATACACAGACACGGGATTGAGTCTGTGTCCAAGGTTCCTATGACCGTGTGTAAGAAGTCTTGTCCGTGTGTCTCGGTTGTCAAGTTTCGGTGGGTTACACGGCCTGTCCCACAGCCGTGGACTGCAAATTCTTGTCTGTGTGTGTCCAGTGTTGCACAGTTTTGCTTCCTCAAGTCTCCCACGGGCGTGTCTCACCATTCCAAGGTCGTGCCTCACTCTCAATGCCTCAAATGTCATCGTTCAAGCCCTGTTTCAACTTGTTTTCATTCGATTAGTCAAATCATCATCAGTTAACCTGAAAAACACAATATAAAGCGTAGAAGTACCAAAACTAATGATAAACACTCAATTCGTATTCAAAACAATATAAATTAATGCACATAAATATGTATGAATATGTGTTCATCAACAAACAACAGAGCACGTGAGCTACCAATAATCCCATTGCTTGAAGCATTAAGAACATTATCTCAAGAATGGAGCAACAAGTTCAGGACTTTAGCAATGAACGCAGTTACACCATTGACACCAAAAAACCACATAATCATTTTTAACAGAATGCTAAATTCAAGATACCTCAAGGTAAGCTTATTACATTGCTAAAATTATATGTGACTTACCAATGTCACCTGGTGCACTTTAGCAAAATCTCTACGTGTATCAAAATGTATCCATGCATAATTATATTATGCTAAAAAAGCTACAACATGTGCAATACCATGCCTATTTTGATAGGAGTCTTGCAGCTTTCCGTTTGATTCTTTAGTGAATCGAAGTGTCTGGAGTTAGTTCCTGCACCACTCTTATGAGTTTAGGTGTTTGGTTGGTCTCGAGAATGTTGGTGTAGATGATCCTAAGTTGGAATTGCCTTAAAATTTGAGGTTTTATAAGTGTAGAGCAAGCTGAAGGCTTACAACGTGCGTTGTAGACTTACTACGTGCGTTGATGGTTTGATGATTTAGAGGATCATTCGGATTCCTTAGTCTGTGCCCGCGATAAAGGTTCCACACGCGTTGTATGGGTGTAGCATACGTTGATCATCGTTCTAGGTTTGAGAGACATGAATCTGGGTTTGATAAGTGATCTGTCTATTTTGACAATGCTCATTGCTTATTGTAGTACGTGCGTTGAATGCTTACAACGTGCGTAGATGCCCTTGATCTGAGTTGTTTGAAAATTCGATGACGAATTTCATTTAGGGGGGAAGTATGTAATATCCCACCTATTTCAATAGGAGTCTTACAACTTTCCATTTGATTCTTTAGTGAATCGGGGTGTCCAGAGTTAGTTTCTGCACCACACTTATAAGTTTAGTTGTTTGGTTGGTCTTAGGGATGTTGGTGCAGATGATCCTAAGTTGGGATTGCCTTAAAATTTGTGTTTTTGTATGTGTAGAGCAAGCTGAAGGCCTACAACGTGCGTTGTAGACTTACTACGTGCGTTCATGGCTTGCTGATTTAAAGGATCATTTGGATTCCTTCGTCTGCACGCACGATGAAGGTTTTATGCGCATTGAAGCTTGTAAATGCGCGTTGTATAGGTGTAATGCTAGTTGATCATCGTTCTGGGTTTGAGATTCATGAATTTGGGTTTGATAAGTGATCTATCTATTTTGACAATGCCCGTTGCTTGTTGTAGTACACGCGTTGAACGCTTACAATGTGCTTTGTAGAAAGTGTAACGAGCGTAGATGCCTATGTTTGGGCGAATTTTAGCCAAACACATCGTTTTGGCGCGAAGGCCTATATATACCCCTATTATGTTTTCATTATTTTCTCACCCATTTTCACTCTAAATACTCTCAAACTTGTCTGAATCGCTTCTCTAGTGTTTGCCCATCACTCCTAGACATCTTTTGAGGTAAGATCGACTCCCCATTCTATTCATTTGCTCATCTTATTCTTGAATCAAGCATTTTTGTTTTGGGTTAAAATCCTTAGGGTTTAGATTTTTTGTGATTCTGAGTTATTGGATGCTAAAGGTTGTTAGATTAGACTATATTGAGGTTATATGAACATGGTTTGAGGTTTGAATAAACAAATTTGGTGTTGTTTTGAATGAGTTAGGGTTAGGTTCAGATTTTGCTTAATTTTAGGAAATTTGGAGTTTGTTTCTTGGATTTGATTATAGATTCTTACTCCTAAGATTGATATTGACCAATGTGGATGATTGGTTTCAATTTTTATCAGTTGAATAGAGATTTCAATATTTTTTAAATTTTTGGACAGTTGGAACCAAATTTGTAAATTCTGGAAATTTAGGGCCAAATCTATAAATTTAGAAAGTTGAGGTATAGACTTCTAACTTTATAAGTTAGGGATTATTTTACGATTTTTTAGAGTTCGGGGACTAATTTGGGAATTTTGACTACTTGTAATTTTACATTGGTCGGGGATCAAACTGTAATTTTGCGTAGATTCCAGATGTTGGGTCGAGCGTGGTAGATTCTCTTTCGAGTAGAATTTCAGTGACCTCGAGGGTCAACATCTGCATTCACATATCATGCATACGGTATCGCCACAATACCACATTTTGATGATTGTTATTTATATATTTGTTCCAGCTTCTTATGTCTGTCAGCACAATCAACCACCCACTAGTGGAGTTTGACTTGGTCCTTAGCATCGGATACCAGGTGAGTGAAATGACAGCTTCAGACACACAAGCTATGTCTTCTAAATTCAATGTTTCTGCTATGTCTGATTTATTTCTGGAAATTGAAATAATTAATGGTTTGGCAAATTAATAATCCGGCTTATGTGATTATTAAACTTTTTTTTCGATTCTAATAAATAATATTTATATGGTATATAAATATTTTTCTGAAAAATGATTTATACTTTGAATGTGCGTTTGATATATATATATATGGGGCACCTGCCTACGTAGGGTAGTCTTTGGTATACCAATGCGCATTCGAGACTCAGTTACCAAGGTTTTTGGTAGCCGTGTGTCCAGCCAGACGTATGTACTCAGTTTCAGTGAGATGGCGAAGTCCCTCCTTATGATATATTTATCGGTCTGTTTCCGATATACGATATATAGTATATATCTTCTGTATGTTTCTGTCTGTTGATTGCTTTGGGTGTGAAAGATTTCAAAATGAATTTTAGAATTATTATTTTGTATTAGCATGTATACATATACACACTTATATCTGTATGCGGTATTTTTGAACTGTTTTCAAAATGGTTTTTGTGATGCCTGAAGCCGATCTAAAGTGTTATTTCCTCACTAGGGATTCTTACCCATTTATTTCTATTTCTAGTCTATGTTATTGTATCTTATTTCTCATGTCCTATTTTGGCATTTGGCAATTGTCCAGCATCCTGATTATAGTGAGGTGTTCTATTTGATAGTGAGTGCCCTTTTGGTTCGGGTTCCTTTCGTCTTGGTTAGAGCTCTACACCGGGTTGTTGTTGGGTTACTAGGTCATATTTTGTCTTTTGGGATTTATACTTATTTTTGATATATACATACTTTTCACTTACTTGATTTTATGTTTAATTTACGTATTATTTATTTACGTATATTTTTAGTATAAATGTTTTCTTCCCCCTTACTAATATTTTGGATAAATGTATGCTTTTAGGTAGAATGTCTAAATCTATGAGGCTTGTGCAAGATATGATAGGCTTTCGGGTCAGTCTATCTTGTACTCCGGTCATGGTCCAAAAATAGGCCGTGACAGTATGCATCCATCAGTATCTTAAAAATGTATCCTTATGTATCCATCCATAATTGTTACGCTTAGAAACAACCCAGTATGCCTCCACCAGAATCTAAAAATGTATCTATATGTATCCAAATGTATCAATCGATTTCCATGAACTTTAATAAATACAAAACACTTCAATGGCACTAACATATGTATTTTTGTGATTGAAATCTGCAAGTTGAACCGGTTTCTGACAAAATATTCAAAGTAGTGAAGACAAAAAAAATAAAATATTCACAGTCAACATGGAAAGGAAAACATGCAGTTGCAAAAAATTTTCAAGCATATGAACTAACATTCAACCATGCTCTAGCTACAATAAACAAAAGCTATTAGATCAATACAAGTACTACTCAGAGTACTACAAGAATTCCACCTTGAAAGCAACTTATGAAGAATTTGTTCAACCAATTTCAAGAGATGATAATATAGGAAGTACAGACGAAATAATGCAACATGCCATCAAAAAGCCAATAGGAAAACCTAAAGTAGGAAACCCAAAGAAAAGAAGGTACAAGTCATGCATGTAAATGATATCAAATGTTCACCGTGAAAGGTATGTAAAAGCAAAACACAACAAAAAATCATGCACACAAATACCAACATTGGACATCTGATCAGAACATAATATATCTAGAAACAACTTCCAAACATCACAAATTGTTTCAGTGCATTATTTATGTAATACCCCGTCCTTTCCAATGAATATCTCTATAGCTTTCTGTTCAAATATGATAAGATCATCTGTTGAACCCCATTCAATTTCGATTGGACCTCGTCCAATCCCCGATTTGATTCTAGAATGTTTTCGAGGAGGAATTGATATTTGAAGATGTATATAGTGTTAATTTGTCAAGTTTTGGTGTTCGGAGATGTTGATTGATGTTGGTGGTATTTGGATAAATAAATGTTGTGGAGTAAAGTTGAGGTTACTCGAGTAAGCGAGGGTGAATGTATTGTTTTTGGACCTTTGGATTGTGAGTTACTCGAGTAAAAAGTGGTGTTACTCGAGTAATTGAAGGTTGGATCACGCGAGTAATAGTTGGTCTTACTCAAGTGAGTTCATGCTTCAGTATTGTGCTGGAAATGAGACTTACTCTAGTAACTTTTGGAGTTGCTGGAGTGAGCGGGCAAAAATTATTCCTGGAAGCAATACTTACTTGAGTAACTTCCTGAGTTACTCGAGTAAGTGCTGAGAAAAGGCTGAAACGACGCCTTTTTTGTTAGAGTTCTATATATACCCCACCCGACTCTCTCGGTCGACACATCTCATTTCCGCCTCTTTCTCATCCAAATCAGTTCGTGACACATTTTTGGAGCCTCCATTGTTCCCATTTCGTTCCTGGAGGTAAGATTACATCTCTAATCTCTTGATTTCATCCATTTCATGCTTTAAATTCAGATTATGGGTTTAGGCCGAATTTGAAATGGGTTTCGAATGTTGAGTCATTCTGTTAGAATGAATGTTGTAGGTTGTTAGATAATGATTGTTTGAGGTTAGATAAACATTATTTAATCCTTGAATCAAAAGATTTGATGTTGTTTTGAATGGGCTAGGGATAGGTTCGAATTTTGTGAAATCTTTGGAAATGTGGAGTTGTTTTTGAGAAACCAAGTATGGATTTGTGTTCCTGAGGTTGATTAGGACCAATGTAGGTGATTAGCTTCGATTTCTATTGGTTGAATCGAATTTAAGGACTATTTGTGTAATTTGTCATTTGAGGATCAAATGTGATGTGTCACTTAGGGAGCAAAATGTGATTTTGCATTTGTGTGAGGACTAATTTAGATATTTTGAGATTCTATGACGATTAAGAAGCCGCGAGACATGACCATGTCATATCCACTAAAACAGAAGTAGTAGCATCCAAACATGTGTTTGTGCCTGTGAATCCTAAAAAACCACCTTTCCCACATATATTGGAGAAGAAGAAGAAGAAGAAGAAGATTTTGAGATCAACATACTTTTGCTCGCACCGATCAAGTAGGTGCCCATATATTGCAAATTTTTGAAAAAATTATGCACAGGTATGAACAAGTTAAATGGGAATGAATGAATTCACATGGGTGAAACAATTTTAGCAGTGTTACAAAAGAAAATGTCGATCAAGGAAAAAGACCTAGTATATTTACTATACCCTGTAAAATTGGCAATGTAGGAATAGAACAGGTTATGTGGGGTCTTAGAGCTTTTATTAATTTTAAGCCTTTATATGTCTATTCTACATTGAATGTTGATACATTAAAGCAAAATGGTGTAGTACTAACCATTGTTGATCGTTCAAGTGTATTCCCTGAGGGTGATTTAGTATTTCCCACAGATTTTTATGTGATGGATATGGAAGATGACGACACTCCTAGTTTGAGACTGCTACTATTGGGTAGGCCCTTCTTGAAGACTGCAAAAACTAAGATATATGTGCATGAAGGAACACTTACCATGGTGTTTGATGGTGCAATGATTAAATTTAGTATAAATGAAGCATTGAAATATCTTAGTGATATTTATTCAGTTTTTTCAGTTAATTTTCCTAACCAACTGACAAAAAATTTTGGAGTTACATGATGACTATTCTTTTTAGGTAGTTTTGACTGAAAGTCTTATAGAGAAGAAACTGGCATAGATGGCGGTGACTTAAGAGTTGCCTCCACCCATCCATTATGTTGTGCATGACTTGCATGTCGTTGATCCTGCAAAGACAAAGCTCTTTTCGTTGGCCTTTTCAGAGAACAAGATTCTTCCTTCAGTGATCAAATCACCCCGAACTGGAACTAAAATCGCTAGCTGGACATTTAAAATATGAATTCCTTAGCGAATGCAAAACACAACCTGTTATTATTTTGAAAAAACTTACTGAACAAGAAGAAAAAAGATTGGTGCAAATTCTCCGAGAGAATAGAGATGCAACCGGGTGGACCATAACGGACATAAAAGGGTTGAGCACATCCACCTATATGCACAAAATTTTACTAGAGGATGGTTGTAATCCTTGCAAAAAAACTCAAAGACGCCTCAATCCACCAATGATAGAGGCAGTGAAGAAGGAAATTCTCAAACTCCTTGATACAAGTGTGATTTTTGCCATCACAGATAGCCAATGGGTAAGTCCAACTCAGATTGTACCTAAAAAGACGGGTATTACCGGGATCAAGAATGACTAAGGTGAGTTAGTTCCTACCCGAGTTCAAAATGGATAATGTCACGACCTGAGATCGGACTATGACCGGTGTACCAGGCGAAACGAACTAGAGAATCAGACATTCTACCCAATTTATTCATTTATTAAAAATATTTATTAATCAAATTAAGTAAAATATTTCATTTATAGAAATAATTTCAAAGATAATATTAATAAGTAATAAACATAAATATAATTCGAAATGTAAAGAAAATATTTATAAAAAAAAATCCAAAACATTCTTATATAATATAACTCACAAGAAACCTGGTATGTAGCTTCTATTGAACTGGCACACTAGGGGGCCGAGCAAAATGGTACTCGCTACTGAATGAGATGCCTCATTGAGCGTTGACAATTTGATGACACAAACACTTAACAGCCTGAAAAATGTTAAAGCGAGGGGGTGAGTAAAACTCAGTGAGAGACAACACTCTAGATCGCCTCCAAGGCTCACATAAACCGTATACACACACACACACACTAAGTACATATAATAATATTTTGGAAAACCATTTTGAAATTGTTCGCAAACAAAGAAAACAACAGGCAGTCAGACAAATTAAATATTATTAGAATATATATATATATATATATATTGATTTTGACTTTGCATGCATGTCTGCTCTAAATATTATTTATATATTATTTTGATACGAGACACCTGTCTACAGTGTACATAGTCTTTGGTATACCAATGCTCTGTTAAGCCCCTAGTTACCTGGGTAAATGAGTGACTGTGTGTCCGACCAAACACACGTAATTTTTTGTTTGGTGGATTTAGTCCATGATATTTATTCTGTCTGATTCTGGTCTCATATTTGCTTCTGATATATATTATATCTTATATATGTAGTACATTTGACTGCATATTATCTTCTTTGTTTACGAACATTTTTGAAAAGAATTTTCAAACAATATCATTATATATATAGTGTGTATATGAATATTATGTCAATATATTTGTATGTGGTATTTTTGATCTGTTTTCAAATTAGTTATGTGAGTGTTAGAGGTGATCTAGAATATTTTCTCTCACTGAGCTTATCACCCCCTCCCTCTAACATTTCAAGTTATTCAGTATTTGTATGTCAATTCAGTAGATGCTTCACATCGGGTTTCTTCTAGTGAGGCATCCAGTTATTTAGTGAGTGCGCTTTTACTTTGGCCATAATATGTCAGTTTAGTAGATGTTTCACACTAGGTTTCTTGTTGGATATGTTTTATAAGAAAGCTTTGTTTACTTGGGTTGTCTTATAAATATGTTCCTTATATTTCCAATATATATATATATATATATGTGTGTGTGTGTGTGTGTTTTGTTAGTTGTTAATATTATTTTTGAAATTACATTTATCAATAAAATCTTTTACTTAATTGGGTTAGTAAATGTTTTAATCAATGAATAAGTTGGGTAGAATGTTTGATTCTTCGAGGCTTATGATGGATGGACCGGGCCTCCGGTTCGGTTTGCCTCGTATAACGGTCATGGTCCGATCTCGGGTCGTCACACTATATGTCCAGAGCCCCCATCCCACTCACCTGGATACCCAAGATGAATGGCCCAGTCACGCTCCACTGGTGGCTGGCTGGTTAGGCTGGCACGAATAAGAAGTTGAAAACATATATCAAAACAAATTCAAAAATGTGAAACTGGTAGTGTGGCAATACCAAAAATATGTGATATGCAAATGCAAACTTAGACCCCCGATGTTGATGAAAAACTTATTGCAATCGAAGATCTAACACTCTCGTCTTGAAAATCGAACATCTCATAAAATTATGATTTGGACCCTCAAATTTTGTCCCTCAAATGGATAAACCCTAACCCATTTCATCAAAACACAAAAATCTCCAAAATCAAGCCAAAGCTATCTATATCAGACCTCAATCCATGTTCACATGACCCTTTGGCATGTTTCTGGATGACTTTATGGTGTATGGCTATTCGTTTATGTCTTGTTTGGAAAATCTAAATAAAGTGTTGAAAATATGCATTGAAACCAACCTTGTGCTTAATTACAAAAAATGACACTTTATGGTTAACCAAGGCATCATCTTAGGCTATGTTGTGTTTGCTAGTGGTATAGAGCAAAGATAGATGATATCAAATCATTGCCTTACGCCGTAAATATGCAAAACGTTTGCTCTTTTCTTGGCCATGCAAGTTTTTATTGGAGATTCATCAAGGACTTTTCAAAATTACACACCCCTTGAGTGAGTTGTTGAAAAATGATGTGCCATTTGAATTTGATGATTCTTGTAAAACTGCATTTGATGTGCTAAAGGACAAGTTGAAATCCGCCCCGATTTTGCAAGCACCCGACTGGAACCTCCCATTATAATTGATGTCGTCGGTGTTGTTCTTCGACAAAGGATTGGACGAGACCAACATGTTATTTACTATGCGTCCAAAACCCTTGACCATGCTCAGTCAAACTATTCGACCACAAAAAAGAAGTTACTTGATGTTGGGTTTGCACTAGAAAAGTTTAGATCCTATTTGTTGGGTACCAAAATGATTGTGTATTCAGATCACGTATACTTTGGTACTTGATGACAAAAAAAGATGCCAAACATAGGTTGATTCGATGGATCTTGTTGTTCCAAGAACTTGACATCGAGTTAAGAGATAATCAAGGTGCAGAGAACCTAGCTATTGATCATCTCTAACTCTAATATAGGTAGCTAATTTGTTTGTTTGTGGTTGCAAAACTTTCGTGTTATGGAATTGAATAATCTCATTTAAATGATCTACGACATTTTTTATTTCATTGGTTAGGATAAAGGGGTCTCTTTGGATTTTACTACTGTCATTAGATTAAATCTTGTCAGGGCATTTCCCGGGGATTGTCTAGTTGGTAAGAAAAGTAGTCTGCAGAGCGTTCTGGGGCTATCGAAGAGGTAAAAAAAGGATTGGTTGCTCGAATGCGTAATCGGCTATAACTTTATCTATTCAAATGTTCGATAGTTATTTTTAGTATTGAGGATCAACTCATTGGATTGAATGGAGAAGTATCTTGGCTATGGTTTATTATTATTGAATTTCTTATATCTAAAATTGTTGCAATTTCCTTCTTGATTGCGATATTTGATGTTGTCCTTTTACATTTTCGGCTTCATATATATTTTTTGCAACTTATTTTTTTTCTGCGAATAAGCAAATCTTCACTGGTTTATATGGATCAACTATGTTCACTGTTGTGCTCAAATATTTTACTAAACATCTTTATATTTGTTGGATTAAAACCCACCAA
>CAODLS010634923.1:0-13000 GCA_948243855.1 Flueggea neowawraea
TTTTTTTTATTTTTTCAACTCTATAAATACCCCACCTCATTCTTACCAATTTTACATCATTTTTTATCTCTCAATCTCTTCTACACTCTCTTAAAAATTTATTTTTCTATAAATTATTATTATTAATTACTAATAGAATAATTAGTTTGTTTAAAAATTATTAAAAAAATATTTAGAATAAAATACATTATTGATATTATAGTTAATTATTGAATATAACAAAATTTACAAACCAATTGACCGGATAAAATAACGGATTAAAAAAAAAATTTGAAAAAAAAAAAGAAACCGAACCGGAACCGAACCTAAAACGAACCGGCGGTTAAACCGATTAAAACCGGTCAAAACCGAAACCGAAACGAACCGAAACCGGACTAAACCGTAAAAACCACAGTTCAGTTCCAGTTTGTACATTTGACAAACCGTAACCGCCGATTCCGAAACCGGCAACATGTCTAACACCATGTTAGTTGCAACTAAGCAACCTCATATTGTGATATAGCTAACAAACACACTTCACGCCCTTTTCGTTTTTAACATTTTTCTTGGTTGACAATCACCTTGGAATTGTACTTTGTATTGTAGCTCAGTACTTGCCCTATTAATTTTCTTGGTTGTCAGTTAACTAACTGTCTTTGACAATGAATTGGGAACATTATCTTTAGAAGAAAATATGGAAATTGGTTTCTATAATTAAGTGGTATAAGATAATCCGTCAAGAAAAAAGAAATCATAATATTTTTTTTTCTCACGGCTTGGAGTAGGGGTGCGATATTTGAAAAGTACAAACTATTATTCAACTTTATTTTCTATCTATTATGGAGCATTGTTTAAAAGTCAGATCATTTGGATGGTTCAAGATTCCTTGAACCATCCAAGCCGTTTATTGTGGAACCCTCCCCACGCTAGGTAATGTCCTTTATTTTTTTAATTTTTTTTATCTTGTCTGATGAGACCGTTGGTAGTAACGGTCAAAATGACCGTGTCTACCAACAGTCACTTAAAAAGGACCAATTTTTTTTATTTTTTTCTTATTTTTTTTATTTTTCTAATGTAATTTTAATTTTTAAATGTAATTTTATTTTTAATGTTAATTTATTTTTCTATTGTAATTTAATTTTTAAAAATAATTTTACTTTTTATTTTATTTCATTATTTTTATAATTTATTTTTTAAAATTGTATCATTTTTTACTAATTAAAAATATTAAATTATTTGTATTTAAAAAAGGCATTTTATATAGTATATACTATAAAAGAAAATTGATTACAAAATAAAATAATATTAAATTTCATAATAGAGTCTAATAATAATTTAAACCATTGAAATCGAATGGTTTAAGAGACACGTCTATTGCAAGGTTGGTGCATAGTTGATAGGGTACTTTATTGCCTTGTCAGCAACCTTCACCATTAAAGGAAGGTTGATGCTGTGCACATGCTTGGTTGTGCACAGCCAATGAGGTGGGGCCCATTTTTATAAAAAAAATTTTATTTCTTTTTATTTTTATTAATTTATTTATTTAATCTCTTTATTTTTTAATTATTTTTTTATTAATTTCTTTTATTATTTTTTTTAATCACATAATTAAAATTTGAAAATGTTCTTATTTGAAAATATAATATTTTTTATTAATGTTTAGATATTATTGCAATTCCCTATTAATGAAATTATATTTTTAATGCTTAATTTTTAATTTTCAAGTTAAATTATATTTTGAATATTTATTCAAATAATTATCAAAATAAATATTATTATTATAATTCTTAAAATAATATTTTTAACTCAAACATTAATTCACAAAATATTTATATAAAATAAATATTTTTATTATAATTTAGATGTTATAAATAAATGAAATAATAAGTGAAATAATTGTAGATCCCATATTAGAGTACAATGAGAGATTAACCATTAAAGAGGAGATGGTTTGTTGAGTGAGGAGTTAGTGGATTGCTGATATGGTAGACTCATCAACCCCAAAATGAGTTAGTGCATTAGAGATGCCCTAATGAGAGAGCGTTTAACGAAAAACTGATGTGACAATAATGTGTCAATAGATTATATCCAAAATGAGTCCAACCATTGATTATGTCCTAAGTTTCTTCTTTTCTACAAAAAATTGAAATGTCATATTATTAATCATCAAAACTAAACCACTACGATGAAGAAATTATGCTAATACAATCATAAGAATGACCATAACTCGTCATAAGGGCATACATGAATCTCTACAAAAATAAATAAAACAAATAAACAACTTACACCACTAACAAGATGGACAAGAACCAAACCCCACCATCAGAGTCGTAAACCACCACGGGAGACAAACTCGACAAAATCACCGAAGCAAAGGCATATATATATATAGGATTTTTTTTTAATAGTTGTTGCCCATGAGATTTGAATCCAAAATCTAGCATACAAGTTATTGTTTGCTTACTAGCTGAGCTACCTCTCATAGGGTAGATGGAAATGTTATTGCAGAGGCAAAGTTGATAGAGGTGATGACAGATCTTGTTGGTGTTAGTTTTGTACCCTAGTCCAATCATTCATATACATTGTCATTTGATTTGTTTAATAAAGAGGCATTTCATTTTATATCTATGAAATATTATATAATATGTTTTATGAAGATAAAATCTCCATGGATAGTCTATTCTTCCTTGTGTCATCAAGTTTGATTGGATAGTTAAACCTTAAGGTAAAAGAAATACTATATTAAATATCCCTAATCGACTGTTATAAAGAGAATGATAATGAATTAACGTTAGTATGTTGCTAAGTGGATAATCACATTTTACTGATTATAGATATGCGATATTACTTAGAACATAGATATACATTGGGGAAAATGTATTGGACTGGCCAGCTATGAAATCACTTCATGGATTGATCTCACAAGTAGCTTTTATGCAGTATTGATATTTGAGTCCTCTAATTTCCTACATGAAGAATCACATGTTTGTTGGAATTCACGGCTAGTTTATGACATTCACAAGCAAGTAGCGTGACGGAAATAACAAAAATTTTAAGCCTTGAATTCCACCAAGGACCCATACACATCAATATATACAATTAGGGTTAGAAGATCTAACTTAGATCCAAAGCTCTTATGTTCGATCAGATGGAATGTTGGTGTAGCTTTTATTAAAACTCGAACCACCCTTTACTCACGTTCCCTTTGAGCGAACGTGTCTAGAAGAATCTACACAAACGAACTTACCTTGAATTGGTGGAGTGTACTAGCACCCTCTTAGAATCTCTATTCTAAAGCCCACAAAATAATTTTCTCTTTGTAAGTAGCACTCACAAATTCGGCTTTGGCTTGAATGAATTGAATGGCAAGGTGTGCATCCTATTTATAGGCATATGAGGAGACCTAAATAGGTGCGTAAAGGAATTCAAAATTTTCCTCCTTGTATCCTATTCAAGCAATAGTGTGCCGAATTTTCTATCTAGTCTCACTAGGTTTGCCTATTCTTGTCCCGCAAGAATAATCACTTCCTAATTAATTTTGTTACATACAGATTAGGGTTTTATTTTTCTTGTCACATAAGAATAAAACTCCTAATTAGTCATGGACTCCTAATTAGTTAGTGCATGTGCCAAATTCATCCTTGTCACACAAGGAAAGTGACTCCTAAAAAATAGGAAAGTAGAGCCGAATTTCTCCTTCCTTTTTAGGTTTATTGTGCCGAATTTTCATGTTCCTAATTATGTTAGGTTTAGCCGAAATTCACATATGTTTTATTAATTTGATTGAGCTTTTAATTATATGATACATTATCATAAAATAAATCACTCTCATGGGCCGAATTATGTCACACATAATTAAATAATTATAACCATGATAATTCATGATTCACATTAAAAATCCATTACATTAATGGACTATGTATTAAATCTTATTTAATACATAAATCATAAAACCCCTGAATTATTATTGATTGATCAAATTAACCATCTTAATAATTTAATCACCACAAAGAGAGAACCTTTGTAACCAATCTAATTCATTCTTGTGTGTGTAGGCCCACTCAAAATTGGCAATGGGTCTTATTCCAAACCTTTGGGCCCAAAGTCCATAAGCGGTATCTAGTAATATATTATGGCAACCCAAAATCGAGTGGATTTCGATGATCCTATTTAAGCTTTCACCGTATGATATTTAGTCCTTTGTCTCATGATATCTCATCTAAGCATAAAGCATTGTCACATGTCAACATTATATTGCTTAGCATATTTCTTGATCTCAAATAGATTGATATAACAAATGACTTTGATAAACCCCTTTATCAATTCATTAGGTATGCATACATTCCATCAATCTTACTCATCAAGTGGCCAAGAGATATCACTCTTCACAATAGGAACAAATCCATCACTCTCACTACCACTCCTCTACATGATTCATGGCATATCCAATCATAGCCTTTATTGTTACCATGTTATAGATAACGTTTAATTAAGTCAAAACATGCGATTCCTCATGTAGGAGTCAAAATTGAGTTTCAGTCAGAGGACTCAAACATCACCACTGCATGAAAGCTACTTTGTGACAACAATCCATGAAGTGCTTCCATAGTGGGGCCAGTCCAATACATGTTCTCCAACATGTATCTATATTCTAAGTTGATATCTCATATCCATAATCAGTAAAATGTGATTATCTTCTTAGCAACATGCTAATCTTAATTCATTATCATTCACATGATAATGATTGATTAGGGACATTTAGAATATTGTTCTTTTTATCCTTATGGTTTTACTATCAAGTCACGCACTTGATGACATAAGGAAGAATAAACTATTTATGGAGTTGTATCTTCATAAAACATATTATATTTCATAGAAATAAAATGTCTCTTTATTAAATAATTGAATGACAATGTCCATCAATGATTTGACTAGGGCACAATTCTAACATTTTAAGTTCGTCAAACGTTATATGTAATAGGGTAACAATAAAGACTATGATTGGATATGTCATGAGTCCTGTAGAGGAGTGATAATAAGAGTGACAAATTTGTTCCTCTTATAAAGATTGATATCTCTAGGCCACTTGATGAGTATGATTGATTGAATGTATGCATACTCAAATGAATTGATAAAGATGTTATCAATGTCATTTGTTAAATCAATATACTTGGATCAAGAAACTTATTAAGCAATATAAGGTTGAAATGTATCCATGCCTTATGCTTAATCTAGATATCATGAGACAAAATGACTAAATATCAAACTGTGAAAGGTTAACTCGGATCACTGATTCCACTTGATTTTGGGTTGCCATAATATATTATTAGATACCACTTATGAACATTGAGCCCAAGTTTTGGGACAAGGCTCATAGTCAATTTCGAGTGGGTCTATTGGTCACATACTAGAACGAATTGAATTGGCTTGCAAATATTCTCTATTATAGTAATTGCATTATTAAGATAATTAATTTGATTAATTAATAATAATTCAGGATTTATGATTTATATCTTAAATATGATATACGATATTATCCATTAATGTAACGGGATTTTAATAAATTACTTCTTATTAAATTGAGCATGCTTTGGGCACATTATTATGTGTGACATAAATTCGGGCCATATGTATTAATAAGAGAGTGATGTAATCCCAATATGGCAATCCAAAAGGGGGTGAATTGAATTTATTGTTAAAGTTAAAACCTTTTTGAAGGTTTTGCAAAAACAAAACAGTGTATAAATCCGAAACACAACTACATAAAGATAAAATAAAAAGTGATTGAGAGATAGAAGATCAAAGTCAATAATTTATAGTGGTTCGGTCCTCCTTGACTTACTTCCACTCCTCTAGCTCACTAGAGAGTTTAAATCCACTAAACTTCCTTGCTTTTAGGTGGAGGCAAACCGTTTACAACCTCTGGTTTTTTAGGCTCACAAGAAAACCTTTTACACATTGTTTTTGCTAGCCAAAACAAGAAAAACAAACTTTTTTTGTTTTTCAAGGAACCAAACAAAGCAAACCTAGTCTATCCTCAAGCTTTTCAACCAAAGCTTGATTACAAAAGTATTCTTAGATGAAAATAATATTCCTATACCAACTCAGTAAGTAAATAGCAAATCAACAGTTTAGTTGGCAAGTAAGAACTTAAGAATATAATGAGAAAGATAGTCAATAAATTTGCAAAGTTTGGGCACTCTAAAAAATTGTCCTCCTTCTTCTTAATACATTATGATTGGGGACGTCTATTTATAGTTGCTCTCCCAAAACTAGCCGTTGTAAATCCTAAAATATTTACTGTGAGAGAGTTGCAAAATGCTAAAATTATTGATGTCAGCCCGTACTACGTGCACACCACTTGTATTGCGTGCACAATTCATGATTTCATCAAAGTTTTACGTGCATCGTTCTTCATTTTGCGTGCATAGGACAAATTCCAGTAGCCACTGCTTGATATCAGCTGTCTACTACGTGCATAGATCTTTAGTTCTATGTACGCTATACCGAGTTCTACGTGATTTGACATGTCTCCAAAGATCATACCTTAATTTCTCATGTGAGTATGTGTAATATCCCGCTTATTTTAGCCGAAATCTAGTGGTATTCCGGGGTGATTTTGAGTTGGGATGTTGACCTTTGAGTTTGAAGGTTGTGTCGCGTATGTTGTGCACATTCATCTATGTGCTTAGTACAAGGTACTATGCACGTAGTAGAGGCCTGAACCTTGACCGTGAATGTGCATTGATAGCAACGTACACAGGAGGTCATCTACGTGCACAGTACGGAGTGCTATGCATATAGACGGGGATGAGTCGGCCGAGAGTCTTGCTTGGTCTGTGTGCATGGTATGGGTTGTTGTGCACGTTGTTCATCCTTTGGGGGTGACCTGTGAGCACGTTGAGGCCTTTTATGCACACAATAGGGGGTGGAACGTACATAGATTGTAGATTTGAATGAGGGGCTTCAGATATGCCATCTACGTACGTTGTGTGGGATGCTACCCACGTAGAGCACGGTGCTACGTACACAGGACCCCTACTGTGCATGTAGATGTGTCTTTCTGGACAACTGTGCGTGAAACGCAACATGTCAGTCCGTGAGTCTATAAATACCCCTACTCACCACTTCTTCGGTCATCACTTGTCTCAACCATCAGAGCACTTTCTCATCTATTTTTCTGTGATTTTCTTGGTTTCTTCTTGCCTCTACAACGGATCTAGAGGTTAGAATCTTCCATTTATCTTTTCTTTGATTTGCGTTGCATTTTGGCATTCTAGGGTTCCGACCGAACTTGGGTTTTGGTTCAAATCTTTCCATTTCTGATGGAATGCGAGTTTAAGAGAGTTAGATTATGGTTGTTAGAGACTAGTAGCCTGAAGATCAAGCATCAGTTTTGTGGGATTTGGTGTTTGAACTAAATGGGTTTCTCTACAACTAGGGTTACGAGTTTTACTAAATTTCTTGTCAAATATGGTGTTGTTTCTGATGTATCTTGGTAGATATGAGTTAGAAATTCTCAGATTTGAGTTGGGTTAATAGATTTGACTAGTTATTCGGTATGGATCTTAGAAGTCCGAGATTCATAATTAAGAACTAGAAAGATTTTGACTTTGTTTATGGATTTGGAGAACGAATCCATGTTCAAGAAATTGATTTGAGTTAATGAGATGTGCTTGGTTCTGTTGGGGATCGAATGGAGCATGATCTTGGGTTGGAAGTGATGGATTCACTTTCGATGGTATAGACGACTTCGAGAGTTTGCATTTGCATTTCATATCATGCATTTGGGTATTTGCCACAGTACCGCATTGTGATATTTGTGATGTGCTATGTGTACAGCTTCTTGTCCTTGCCAGCGAGAGTAGCCACCGATGAGTGGGACTTGACTGGTGCTTTGACTTGGATTGCCAGGTGAGTGAGTAGCAGCTTCAAACACATTGGCTGTGTCTCGAACTATATTTACTTATTTTTGATGTGTTGGATATATGTATCCGAAAATGACTAATCTAAGGGATTGGTAGAGATAAAAAACTAGTTATTTGTGAAATAATCGAATCTGGATTTGAAATGGTATATACGTATTATATATTGATGATATGATTTAAAGTGCTGGATTGCATGATATGATTTTGTACTATACGATAGTACGTTTTGGTTTTCGATGTAGGGACACCTGTGTTACTAGGTATGTAGCCTTTGGTATACCAATGACTGATAAAACCCAGCTACCAGGGTTGTCAGTAGCCATGTTGCCCCGATCAGGCGCGTGATATGCTATGGTGGAGGCGAGTCCCCATTGGTATGGATGGTCCATATGTTTCGTGATAGTTGGCAGAGTCCAAATCACGCCTGTTTAGTCCCTTATCACCTGTATACGTTTTAACATGAAAATAAATGATTTAAAATCTTAAATGATTTTAATAAGCCTTAGTGCATGTTGTTTGCTGCGATTGCAAATGGTTTTGAAATGGATTTTCGAAAGGCTATTATAGTATAGCGTGTATATTTATGTATACTATTGAATACTGCTTGTGGTATTTGCGAAATGTTTTCAAAAAAGACTCTGTGAGACACGTATGAAGCGCTCTGGAGTGTTATTCCTCACTGGGATTCACCCCGTTTTATTTTTTGTTGTGATGATTCTATCTTCCAGGTGTACAGATTTTGGCTTCGGCGTTCATTCCACATCTTGGACACCCGTGAGGAGGCATTTTGGTTAGTGATGCCTATTGTTTGGGCTTCTTTTATTTTGTAGAGCTCCGTACCAGGTTACTGTGGGGTGTTGGGGTTGTATGCATACTCTGATATATACTTGTTGTATTTGATTTCACCAGAGTATATAGTTTATATACATTTGGGTTATATTTATATATTGATATATATATATATATATATAAATTGTTTTAATTATGAAATGTTTTTTTTTCCAATAAATGTTTTAGAAATTAAATGATGTGTAAAATTCTGAATCTCTGGAAGGCTTGTTCGGGATGGGCCGAGCTTACATAGACGGTCCGCCTCGTACGCCGGTCATGGTCCCGGGAATGGGTCGTGACACTATGTCAGGGAATATTCAAATTTCAATTATCGAGGAGCTTCTTGGTTTTGTCAGATAATACAGCTCATCTTTGTCTACATGCTTAGCATGCCTTGCTATGTGTGTGGATCTCTGTGCTCTCCTGACATCATCTGAATCTATGTCAGAGAATATTCTCTTTGAAATTCTGACACACTGCAACAGAATTTGGCTTTATTTCAGCTGGGTGTCATCTTCGTCTACGTGCGTAGCATAGTATTTTTAAAGATGTCTCTTTTGCTTTTCTATGCGCACATTACTAATGCATAACGTGACCAGGCTTATCTCGTGAGTCTTTTTCAATTTGCCTTTTGATCGCGTGTACGTGCATAGAACAATGTTCAACGTGCGTAGTATCGAGTGTCATCAAGCCAGTAGATATCTCTTCTTTACTACGTGTATTGGTCTTTGTACAACGTACACAACATCTACTTGGATCATTTTGCCTACTAATATAATGCATCTACTTGCATAGCACTTCCTTCTACGAATATGGCACATGTTCTACGTGCATTGTATGTTCTTCTGTGCGTATAGCGTCAACTTTGGAAATCTCATATATGATCAACGTGCATCGGTTCTAATTCAAAGTGCTTAGATCACCCTTCAACGTGCTTAGAGGGTTGTAGAATGTGCATAGCTTAACTATTTCAATTGTTTTGTTAAATCATCAAAATTAAGGAGTTTACATGTTTACCAAAATCGGTTCAACAAGTGATTTATCTAATGATAATGTATCATATAATTAAAAGCCCAATAACATTAATTGGCCCATTTGAAATTTGGCACACCTTATAGAATTAGGGTAATGTCTTATCGATGGAACACAAGTAAAGGAATTCTAATAATTGTAGGACAATTAAAGGAGTTCATATTCTTGTAGGACAAGTAAAAGAAATCCTAGTACAGATAGGGTTTCTTATGCTTCTTTATAAAGAAGGCTGAATTTTTACATGGAGAAGAGGCTTGGCTGAATTTGTGAGTGTCACTTTAAAGAGAGAAAATTTTATAAGAGCTAGAATAGAGATTCTTGGTGGTAGTACACTTAACCGATTCAACAAAGTTCGTTAGTGTGGATACCTTTAGATACATTCGTGCAAAGGCAACATGAGGAAAGGAGATTCGATTTTGAATATTAGAAGCAACATCAACACTCCATTTAATCACACATTCGAGCATTGGTTTTAAGATAAAACCCTAACCCTAATCGTGTATGTTGATGTGCATGGATCCTTGATGGAATTCTAGGTTAAAACAATTTTTTTTTGTTTCTGTTGCGTTATGCTATTATGAATGTCATAAAATTACTTATGAATTCCAACAATTGGACCAGGGGAACCTTTAGAGAATTGCACCACATTGGTCCTATTGAAGGAAACGAATAAGTAGGGTTGACACCTTATCTTTACCCAAAATTTTAAAGCAATGGATTATGAGTCCTCACCACTTATATATTATTCTCTCACACTATAGTTCTCTAATATGAAATTCTCTCAATTCTCTTTCTCTATTCACACTTCAGTATCCAATAGATCTAGTAGAGGACAAGTTGAATTTGGAGTGTCACTGCCACCTTCATATAGATAGAGAAATAGTCCTTGCCAAAAACCAAACCACAACAACAAAAGCATAACAATATTCCATAAATGGAGTCATAATAGCAAATCTGAGGGAAAAAAACAATGAGGGAGACAAAAAAGAGAATAAAGAGATAGAGTGGTCAATTATGTTATTATAACAAAAAAAAAAAGAATAAATGCACATCAACATATACAATTAGGGTTAGTGGTTCTACATTAGATCCAAAGCTCGAATGCTTGATCGAATGGATTGTTAGTGTTGCTTTTAGTATTCAAGGTTGAATCTTCTTTCACGTTGTCTTTGCGCGAATGTGTCTAAAGGTATCCATACAAATGAACTCACTTTGGATTGGTGGAGTGCACTAGCACTTTAGAATCTCTATTCTAATTCTCATAGATAATTTTCTCTCTTTTATTTATGGCACTCACAAATTCGGCTTTGCCATAAAAAATATGACAAGAGTGTGCTTCTATTTATAAGGTCATAAAAACCCTAATGACCCTAATGAGACTGAATTCCCTTTTTTGTCCTACAAGAATAGGAGCTCCTACTTAGTCATAGACTCCTAATTAGTCATACACTCCTATTTCGCCGAATTGTATCCTTGTCACACAAGAATAAAGATTCCTATAAAATAGGAAGTGTGTGCCACATTTCCTATTCATCTTTGTACTAGGTTTTATTTTCCTTGTCACATAAGAATAAAGACTCTTAAAAAATAGGAAGTGTGCCGAATTTTAATAGGCTCACTAATGTTTATTGGGCTTTTAATTACGTGATACATTATCATTAAATAAATCACTCTATTATTAATATAAATGGGCGAATTATGTCAGACATAATAATATACCCAAAACATAATAATAAGTAATTTATATTAAAAGCTCATTACATTAATGGATAATTTCTTATATCATATTTAAGACATAAACTATTAAAATCCTGAATTATTAACGATCAATCAAATTAATCATCTTAATAATTCAATTACCACAAGAGAGAATATTTGTAATCCAATCCAATTAGTTCTAGTGTGTGACCCAATAGGCTCAGTCAAAATTGGCAATGGGCATTGTCCTAAAACTTGGGCCCATTATCCGTAAGCGGTATCTAGTAATACATTATGACAACTCAAAATCAAGTGGAATTAGTGATCCGAGTTAGCCTTTCATAGTTTGATACTTAGTCATTTTGTCCTACGATATCTATATTAAGCACAAAGCATGGTCACATGTCAACCTTATATTGCTTAATGTGTTTCTTGATCCCAAGTAGATTCATATAACAAATGACATTGATAACCTCTTTATCAATTCATTTGAGTATGCATACATTCGATCAATCCTACTCATCAAATGGCCTAAAGATATCACTCTTCATAAGATGAACAAATTCGTGACTCTCACTATCACTCTCTACAAGACTAATGACATATCCAATCATAGCCTTTATTGTTACTCTGTTACAGATAATGTTTGACTAAGTTAAAACATGTGATTCCTCATATAGGAGTTGATAGTGAGTTTTAGTCAGATGACTCAAATATCACCAGTGCATGAAAGCTACTTGTGACATCAATCCATGAAGTGCTTTCATAGAGGACCAGTCCAATTCATGTTTTCTAACATGTTTCTATGTTCTAAGTGATATCTCATATCCATAACCAGTAAATGTTATTATTCACTTAGCTGTTAGAATTGTGCCCCAGTCCAATCATTAATGTGCATTGTCATTCAATTATTTAATAAAGAGGCATTTCATTTCTATGAAATATAACATGTTTTATGAAGATAAAACTCCATGAATAGTTTATTCTTTCTTTGTGCCATCAAGTACGTGACTTGATAACAAAACCATAAAGATAAAAGGAATATTATTCTAAATGTCCCTAATCGATCATTATCATGGAAATGATAATGAATTAAAGATTAGTATGTTGCTAAGTGGATAATCACGTTTTACTGATTATGTATATGAGATATCAACTTAGAACATAGATGCATGTTGGGAAACATGTATTGGACTGGCCCGCTATGAAAGCACTTCATTGATCGTTGTCACAAAGTAGCTTTCATGCAGTGGTGATGTTTGAGTCATCTGACTGAAACTCACTATCAACTCCTACATGAGGAATCATATGTTTTGACTTAGTCAAACGTTATCTGTAACAGGGTAACAACAAAGGCTATGATTGGATATGTCATGAATCATGTACTAGTAATAGTGAGAGTGATGGATTTGTTCCTCTTTTGAAGAGTGATATCTCTTAGCCACTTGATGAGTAGGATTGATGGAATGTATGCATACTCGAATGAATTGATAAAGGATTTTGTCAATGTCATTTGTTATATCAATCTACTC
>CAODLS010634966.1:0-10219 GCA_948243855.1 Flueggea neowawraea
ACATGTTAACTAGCATAAATTGCACAATAAGAAAACTAAGTAAAATATTCGATAAACTTATAGTCTAGTATAGTATTGGAGTCATTTTAGCGCTAAGAAATGGATAATTCGGATTTTTAATTAGCATGAAATTAGTTAATAATGAATTGGTAGCATGAAATTAGAAGAGCACATGCCACCGAGTTTGGGGTCATCAATGGCTACACAGAAGTCCTGAAGAGGACTAGGATCATAGGCAGAGGCCAGTGAAGAAGCCAGTGCCAAAAGCACAACAATGGTCAAGAACTTAGAAGCTCCCTTCATTGCCATTTTGCTAATCCTTTTGTATGTTGGACTATTGTAAAAGTGAGATATCTTTGCATAAGAAGTAACTCTATTTATAGATGGAAATCCTGAACTGGTCAATCTTTTCTTCTTTTCTTTAATTTCGAGTTGAAATAGCTTGTTTTTGGACCGCTTCCATTAGACTTTGTATTATATATGAAGTCATGTTTCTAAAATTTGTGTTCTAATTTCTTCAAAAAAAAAAGTTGTATTCTAATAGAGTGCTAGGTTCAATATTTAGAATCCAAAATTGGATTATTTCAAAAATACAAGTTCTCTTGGCGGGAAAAAATACAAGTTCTATTCTTTAATTTCTCCAGTGGATGAAGATGGGCCATTTCTGAGTTGCATAATAAGCAAGGTCGTAAGTATCCTTTGTTCCGGGAAATTTCCGCCGGGACACGTCAATATGCATCGTACCAGTGTTTCAATTTGAAATTTTAATATTAGATTTTAAATTTAGATACATAACAATGTAGTCCCTAATGTATGTTTTAATCTGCAGTTCATCCCTTAACTTCTAAAACTATAGCAATTTAGTCCTGAAGTGGGAAGACAAGGCAAATTCGAGTGATTGAGAAAGGGAAAGACTAAAGAGAGGAGGCTTGGTTTGGGTTAGTCCCCTAGAGAGCAACCTTTTCTTTTTTCTTTATTAGATAATGAATTGTGGCAATATGGTCTTTTGATACATTTTAACTAGAGACTGATCATTAGAATTTTAAAGGACCGTGTGTTGTGGACCATATTTTTTATGATTGTTAGGCTTTTTATTGAGATATTGTTTGTTTTGCACATGTTCGTTATGGATCTGAACTCTCACAATTTTACATGTAAATAAACGTGTCAGTGGTTTGAAAGAATATGCTGCTTATAATTGACTATTAGTCTCAACTCTTAAGTGATGTGTGAATTATGTTTAATAATTTAAATTTTTATTATTATTTAAAAACACTACAACGTAATTAGTTATCTAATGAAAAATATAATATATTTTTTTGACCCCGTGGCGAGAGGGTTACATATGTTTGACCCACACCATTGTCTCAAACCGAAGCAAGATTGCATTGTTTGTTGATAAGTCATTTTATTTATTTTTATTAGGAATCAAATTTTCAATATTATAATATTAGAGCTAGCCTAATACCATTCAACTATAAATCCACTATAAATTACTTTCTGTTATATATTTGAAAATAAAATCCAAAGAGTCATTTCAACAGCATTGACAATAACATCATAACCAAAAGTTGGTCATTTTAACTTGTAAGACCATCTCGACGAAACTAATCGTATATTTTTTAATTAATAGAAGAAAAGTTACAGGCTTACATGGTGTACTTGGCAGTATCATAAATCAACTCAGTTCTTGAAGTTAAATCGACTTTAGCAGCCATACGTGGAATGTTGTACGATTAAATTTTTAAACATAATTAATTCATTATTAGTAACTCAAGTGGTTGTAATAGAAAAAGAACTATTAGAAAGTATCATTTGAGATTAACCTAAGGGTTGATTGTGTGTGTATGTATATTAAACTAAAATTTTAGGTTTAATCTCTTGTAATAATAATATAAAAATTCTAATAATGCAACATGCAAATTGTACCGAATTATGGACTTACTATATACAAGTCCTACAAGTTTTCACTTCCCAAAAATTTTATGTATAGATCGATTATTTCTTGCATTGGAGTTGAAATTTATTAAAATATTAGTGTAATTTATTCAATACGGTTCTCAGTAGTTAGCGTTTTACTTATGCCAACATAAACAAAATCGGAGTTGCTAACGAATGACATCAAATTCTGCAATAATGGAAAGTATTTGAAGTTAAAATATAAAAGGTCACCTGAAAATTTTATTTTTTCTGTAATATGTTTAACTACACTGTTACTGTTCCGTTAATTATAGGACAATTTCATTGGCGAAAAGAATGGACAATTTCAAGATCACTAGTGGAGATTAGGTAGTTCGTCTAATCCGAATTCAACATGCTTGTATGCATAATTCATGCCTTGTTTTCTCCATCTAATATCCATCACAAGGTCTATTTCAATACTTTTGTATTTGCATTTGACGGTGTTGTATATATCATAATTCAAGCAAGAATATAGAACACAATTTGCTTATTAATTAGTTTTTTTTTCTTAATCTACCGAGACACCTTTTCAAGAATAAAACCGTATTGATTAACAATCGACCTATAGCATGCAATATGTTTGTTGGATGCAGGCACGAAGCCAGAAAGTTGACGACGTGGGGCGGACCAAAATGAAAATATTTATCCATATTTTGCTAGGATTGACTTGAATGAATATTTTTTGTAACAAAATATATGTCGATATTAGAGTATGATAAAATTACATTAAAGAAAATAAAAATATAAAAACGAATACAAATCAAGCTACATTCGTCTTTGTAGTTCGAGATAATTCACAATAGGCATGGTTATATCTGTCAGTCTCAGTCCAGTATAATAGCTTACCAAAATTGACAATAGGCAATTTTTTGATTATATATACATATATAGGTTAGTATATGTGTCTTTGTTTTCCTGTTCATATTGAACATGTTAATTCACATTGCAGTTCTTAACCATTTCTTCCACACACACAACCTCAAAAACCATGTACAGAAAGGAAGGGATCTCGCATTCAAAAACTCTACACAAGATGGCCTCCAGAACGCAATAAAAACTATCCTACATTCCTCCAAGCAACCATGTGTGCCTCTCTCTATATACACAAACCACTGCAAAATGGAATATAAACCTACAAAAGAGCATGTAATTTGTATACCACAACTATATACTTAAAATTCTTGGAAGCAGCATTTTTCTTACTAGCTCTTACTAATGTGATCTCGCGGATGACTTCCTTAGACCATTGAATTCAAATAGGTCCTCTTATCGAAAGCAAAGAAACATTAACCTGAAATATATAGAGAAAAAACTTGTACTGTTGAGACATTGATCTTCTTATACGATTAGCGTTCCCCAATTTATTAACATCAATATAGCTGTAAGAGCCATCAGATCTTACCCTCTCTCCGTCCACATCATGGGATGCAAGCAAATGTCTCTGCAATATTTGCAAACGACAATTAGAACTTGTCACATACGATCAAGTTGCAGCTGTGGGGGAGGGGGACGAATCCCAGTGGCGGTCCCCCACCTGCCCCCACTTGGCTCCGTCCCTGGTTGGATGGATCCTATTGATCGTCAAGGAATATGATCTATAGTAATTGGTGTGATGAGCACGGACTAAAAACGCACGATGGGGTTCACCATGGAGTGCTTGATGCTTTAAAGCCCCTTAACCTCAGCTAAGGTGTTATTTTTGCGCCATGATTTCCACATCAATTGGGAGTCAAGGCTAAGAGTTACTTATAAACACTCCCCTCAATCCACTAAAGGGACTTTTTAACGACAAAATTGTACTAGCTAACACCCGGTCCAGAGCAAACCAAACCTTAGTACTGTAGACCTTAGCGATTGTCAAGGAACATGAATGATCCAAAATAGTTGGTGTGGTGAGTATAGATCGAACAACGATTAGCGCCCAAAACTCGTAATGCTCTAAGGCTCTTAACCTTAACTAAGGGGCTTTTGTTCTGCCATGATTCTCATGACAACTAGAAATTATGGCTAAGGTCATTTATGAGTACCTTACTCTCTCTCTCAATCTGTTGGAGGTGCCTTTTCAAGATTCAGAGTTCAAGTTTACAATATTTCCATAGGGTGAGCAATTCCCTTAAACTAAAAACGAAGACATTTTGACTAAAAATTGAGAGTCCATAATTTAACAGGAATGGATCTTTAAAAATATGGTATAAACAGACATAAATTACATTATTTATTTATCATCAATGCATCAATTCAGCTTCTGTAATCATAATTTCGAAAAAAAAAATGATAGTGATCAATTAAGCTGGAGGACAATAGGAAATCCCTTTTTTACTGTTAATTGATTACATTATATGATTACACATTGACACAAAGTCGGACACATACGTTAATGGACCAAAAACAATAAAACAAGATGACAGAAATTATTGTTGTTGTTGCCAAATCCATATACGTTCACTCACTTCATACTCCCTCCAAACTTTTTCTGAAGTTGAATAACCTCATCTTTCTCCAACTGGAATGCCTTAATCGAAATTTGAGGATCAATAGGTGGATGAGACCCGAAAACTGTATTAGCTATGGTAATGGTACCCGGATTTTGGTATTAAAAGCAGCAATAACAACTGCATTAGTCTTTGCCAAGTTAAGTTGGAAGCGAAAGAGACCAATTGGGAAAACAAAAACATCTCCTGGTTTTAGAACTTTAGTAAAGAGGGTATGGTTAGGATTTGATGTCACAAAGCCAACATAGAGACTGCCTTCAAGGACTAATATCACCTCTGTGGCACGAGGGTGTGTGTGAGGTGGGTTCAATTCACTATCTGGTGCGTAATCTATACGAGCTATGGAGGTTCCAAGAGTGTTTAGTCCTGCTATTTTGTCTACATTTATAAGAGTCACATTTGATCCGTCTTGGTTTTTTGTGTTTCCAGGAATGTTGAGCCCTGAAAAGAAGAAATCATTAGGTGTTGCTTATTTTGATTCCTTGCAGAATTTTCCATTCACAATCACTGCATACAAATTTTAAATGCCTGTCAATAACAAATAAATATAGACAATTTTTCTTGCTATTATTTTCATTTTGTTACCGATTAGTTCACTCAATTCTTAAAACGTATTCTTAATTTCTATGCTACATTAGCAAAAGTGTCACATCAACATGCTACGTCAATATATGACAAAACAAAAGTTAATTTGACTAAATATTATATATATTTTTTCCATATCATATCGTATGGCAATAATTTTATAAGAATTAGTTATTTCTTATAGTAAATGCAGGTCGGGTTGTTTTTTCTTATCGTATGACTGTTTATCTTTTGCTATATTTAATCAACCTGTATGTAATTTATCACCACCGTTGTATAAAAAAAAACCCCTTCATGTATTAAAACAAATTATTAAGAAGAGATAAAATAGAAAAATCGGAGATTTTTTGTAGAAAAAAATAGAACACAGGATAATTAAATACCAGCGGCCTTGGGATGACCAACGGCAGCACAGAAATCCTGAAGGGGACTGGCATCTTAGGCAGAGACAATTGAGGAAGCCAAACTCAAAAGGGTAAGAGCAATGAGGACATGAAATCCTTCCATAATATATTATGACTTCTGATTAGCTTACGCTTCTAATGTTTGCTCTGAGGATAGTCAGAGATTTTTCTTCGAGTTCGTTTATTTATATCTGCCTGAAGTATTTGCACTAATACACGTATATTACAAGTTTTCTATAATTATCCCATTCATTTTATTATTCTAAGACGATGTTGGCCTAAGCAACCTTGTAAATTTAGTTGGGTTTTCCTAAACTGTGAAGAAGTTGAGATTTATGTTTTCGAACGTTATAGAGATTGATTACATATTAAAATTACTCTTTGTCTATATTTCTTAGAAGAACGAACTGAGGTTAGCAGCTAAAGCTTTGTATAAAATTATGGCTACATTCTAGACAACGACTTGTAATGCCATCTGCCTAAGCAACATGTCAGTGGTTGTGCCATGGAACCAACTATTGAGCAAACAAAAAATAATATCTTACTAATAAATGCAACGACACTTAATAAATTTATTACAGTTAATAACCTATTAACAGTAATAACATATTAAAAGATTTTGTCATAGTTTTTTTTCTCACAAACTACTACCAATAGGTTTGTAGTTTTATTCAGTAATGGGTTGAGAATAGTATGTTGAGTATTAATAAATTTAGCAACTGGTTGATAATAATAGGTTGAATCAATCCGACTAATTTTGTCACTTGCAGCGCAGAATCAATGGAAAATCCATCAAATGGATGTCATTTCAGCTTTAATGAATGGGCACCTTGAGGAGGAGGAATATATTGAACAACCTGCAGATTCTCGTCTAGAAGGCCATGAAAACAATGCGTTGAGATTAAAGAAAGCCTTATATAGCTCAAAATAAGCGCCAAGAGCTTGGAATAGCCGTCTTGACAAGTATCTGCAAGAGAATGGTTTTACTAAATGCAAACATGAATATGCACTCTATGTTACAACAGAAACAGTGTTTTCTCCAAAACGTTATCGGCTATGAGCAACTTTCTCAGTGGGGTACGATGCTTGCTTCTTGTCACTGACTATGTCGCGATCATGGACTGCCCCATTCATTCTCCACAGGACATGCAATTGCTTCGCGAGAATGGTGTTATTGACAGCTATTTGCATGATGACAAAGACGTTGTGAAACTATTTGACAATAGGAATGGCAACAGGACTGATCGGGAACCGATTATGGTATTTCCATCCCCGCCCCGCGACTTAAATATTTTTTCCCAACCTGCTGTAACCGGTCGGGTATGAAAATCAGCTCGCATCCTCACTCTATTGAAAAATTAACTGCTCCGTCTTTATCCCGTCCTGTTAACTTATTATTAATTTTTTTGGTTTGATTATATTTTATTATAATTCAAAAAATAATACAAATAATCTATATAAATTTCAACAAGTATAAATATAATTCAAGACATCATACATAAATAAATATATATATATATATATTTTATTAACAAATTTATAACAAAATATAATTAATATATAATCCACTGTATTTTTGCAACTAAATATATATATATAGAGAGAGAGAGAGAGAGGTGGGATGCGGGGCGGGTATATTAAATACCGACCCATCCCGTCTCGCCTTGTTCAGGTCGGTATCCACATGTTCGGGATTTTTTGCCAACCCTATTTGACAAGCTCGAAAAGCTATACCCTTCTTCTATCGACTTTTCTTATGATATATTATTCACTAAAGTGAATAGGCATTGTGTTAGAAGATGGAATTCATGGGTGGCAAAGTCGAGGCGTGACTATTTCAGAGAAGACAATCAACTAAAGACAGTTTCATTTATGCTTGCACTATATATAATCCTTCGGAGTACTATATTGCAAACTGTGTTTACTGTTCTGTCTTATTATAAAGGCTGAAGAGTAATGCCACATACTACAAGCGATCTTTGACGGTGTAGTGTTGCACGAAACTCTCTGTGGCAGATTGCAATGTCATTAGGTGTGATCGTTCTTGTTTTCACAAATAGTGGTCACCCACTTCAGGACTAACAGAATTAATGGTTTCTTCCCCGACATTAGCTGTCATAATTGACGTAGCAAATCAACATCTTACGTTAATGTTAAAGTCGATTTTTTTGATCAAGATTAAAATCATGATTGATAGTTGATGAAGTAAAGTCGAAATGAAACGGATTGGAGACGAAACGGCCAAGAAACGAGGTAACAGTGGATTACATGGCCTGGGACACGGTCGTGGCCTAGATCGTATCTTGCGGTTTATTACATGGATACGACTATTCGACCGTGTCTTGGGAGATTTCGACCGTGTCTTACCCAGTTTGCCTGTGTAACATATTCTGAACGTGTTTTCCTACTTATGAAGGGTTATAATACATGTATTAGGGTTTTGAGTGGCCTATTTTGGTTAGGGTTTCATTGTATACTATAAATAGGTGGCTTGAGAACAATCTTGGTGCCTTTTGACCAGTTGTAACTCTGAATAATAGAATACTTGTGCTCTGCCCGTGGACGTAGATCGGTTATTGATCGAACCATGTAAATCTTGTGTTCTTCTTTGATTGCTCTTTGTTATTCCGCATTTACTTATAACGCCTAATTTCTTGACAAGTGGTATCAGAGCCACAATTGTTTGTTTAAAAACTTCTGGGTTCGTTCTACAGAAAGAAGATGCCTTAGTATAAATTCGATATTGAGAAATTCAATAGTTTAAATGATTTCACGCTGTGGAAGCTGAAGATGAAGGCGATTCTGGTTCAGCAGAATGTGAGGAGGCGATTGAAGGTGAAGAGAAATTATCGGTAGAACTGACAGTGACGTAGAAAGTGGAGGCTGTGAAGAGAGCGCATAGTGAAATTCTATTGAGTCTGGCAGATGAAGTCTTGAGGGAGGTGACTGATGAAACTACTGCAACATGCTAGTGAAAGAAGCTGAAAAGTAGGTATCAGAAGAGATCCCTGTCAAACAAGCTTTATCAGAAAAGACGACTGTATACCTTGAGGATGTCAGAAGGCATGCAAGTAAACGAACATCTTGATAAATTTAATAGATTATATTAGATTTGAAAGGTATTGGTGTTGACATTAATGATGAGGATCAAACTATGTTTTTGTTGCATTCGTTGCCTGAGTCATATGAGATACTCTCATGTATGGTAGAGATAGAATTTTTGTTAATGATGTGAATGATGATTTGTTGTCTAAAGAACTGAAAATGTTAACTTCTAGTTCAGGTAGGGACAGAGTGGAGTCTGGATTAACCGTTAATAGGGGCAAGAGAATAGATAAGAATCATGGTTTGATGTGTTATCACTGTAAGGAGATTGGGCACGTGAAAAAGAATTGTCCACATAGGAGAAACGTTGGGAAATCAAGTGCAACAGTTATTCAGAATAATTCTGTGGAGTTTCAGGATAATTCTGATGAGGGAAAGAGTAGTGAAGTGTTGATTGTTTCTGCATGTAGATATGAAGATAGTTGGATTATTGACACTGATGCAGTTTATCACATGACTTTTTCCAAGAAACTATTGGATTCTTTCAAAAAATAGAAAGGCAGTGTTAAATTAGGAGATTGTGAGAAGCTGAGTGTTGAAGGCAGTGGTTCTTTGAATATCAGGATGTATGACGGGAATGTCAGAAAACTTGATGCTTGGTATGTCCCTGGGTTGCGAAGGAACTTGATTTTTGTTGGTGCTTTGTCGAAACATGGTTATAGTTTCTCAGGAAGAGGTGGAGGAAATCGAGTATGCAAGGGATCTTCGGTTGTGATGAAGGGTAAATTGCATTTACACCTTGATTGGCAGCTCGGTAGTTACTAATGATTTAAAGACTGTTGTGAAAACTGCAGGAAAACGGGTGGAGTTTGTGATTGAGACTCTAGAACAGAAAAAGATCAATCAGGTTGATTCAAGAGGTCTAACAACAAGTATACCAAGGCATGTAAATTGTGTTGGTGATGATAAAAGGCCATCACTGGAGGACACATGAAAAGATGTGGGGTGGTGTGTTGTTAGGAGAGATGGAAAGTTAGCGCTAATGGAGGCAAGTCCGGGATGAACTTGGTTCGTTGTTGCAGGACTTGATCCCTTCGGGGTGGTGTGACAGAGGAGTAATTCTATGGTATACTATAAATATGTGGTTTGGTAATAATCTTAGTGCCTTTTGACCAGTTGTAACTCTGAATAATAGAATACTTGTGCTCAATCCGTGGAAGTAGATCGGTTATTGATCGAAGCACGTAAATCTTGTGTGATTGCTCTATGTTGTTCCGCATTATCTTCTATCGTCTGATTTCCTGACACTTTTTCATTGGATTGTATGCACCAGTGGTAGTATTTCAGGTTGGTTAAAAGCTTAATACAATTTTCAGTTTGTCATCGTTCATTATTGATGAGGAACTCACACCTTCTAATACTCTTATGTATGCAGGAAAGATCTTTCCGAAGAGGAATAGCTTATGTGATTGCAATGGTTGCGGAATTTGATGAGTACACAAATGATGGGCTTTACCTTAGAGAAGGAACTTTCTTTCCAAAGTAATCTTTTTCTTCTTCTCAAATGTGTGCATTTCTTAGCCTCTAACCAAATATTCTGGAACATTTCTTTGTGATGTAATTGTAACTGTCAAAATCAATTTGCCCACAGCCAGGCCCCGTTATCGAAAAAGGCTTCTCATTCGTCTGAGCTCTCTGTTGGAGGAAGCCGTAGGCCACCTGCAATGCTTG
>CAODLS010635094.1:0-18292 GCA_948243855.1 Flueggea neowawraea
AGAGTCGTAGGTGGGTGTATTTATAGAACCTCAGAACTGAAACATGGCATTTCATTTAATGACTGCGAAAAACGCCCATCTATGTGTGTTGAAACTTCCTCTACGCGCATTTACCGAGTACTACGTGAATAGACGAAGCTCTTGCGTGCGTAGACGGCAGATATGACAACCTTTCCCTCATAGATCCAGGATCAACGTGCACACCACTTAGTGCTATGCACGTAGATCACCATGCTCACCATGGTTCCAAGTCCAAATCGTGTCCAACGTGCTCGGACGTCTCTAACGTACACAGACGTATGCAAGAACATTCACGGTCCGGATTAGACATCCATCTACGCACGTAGTACAATGACCTACGCACGTAGACGACCCTCTGACCTTAATCTATGCGCGTAGAATGCTTCTCAATGCACACAGATGACCTGCTATGTGCTTTGCACACACACAAACCACCTCCAAACATTCTCGATCGAAGTTTAACACCTCAAAGCCCCGAATTTCCCTGAAGTCTCAATGGAATACCATCAAATTCCTGTCAAAACAAACGGGATATTACACTTTTATTCATTGATCCACTTTAATTCTCTTCAAATTAAGAGTTTGAAGATTATACACTTATAAGGATAAAGTTAGAATATTTATGACATCGTTTTCATTGTTGTTGAACTTTTTTCTCCTAACAAATATAGTATTCTTTCTTGACAGGCTAACAAATATTGTATTCATCGAATAGAACAATACCAATAATGATTTTCTAAATATTGATTCAACAATAACACTGATTAAAGTTTCAAAATTTTCATCTCAAAAGTTAAATATTATGTTGTCCCACAAGAAAAGAAAAAAAAGAAAAAACAGAAAATCTAATTTGTACATAAAATATTAAGTAACACAATTTTAAGCAACATCATCTTCTTTACCCTTCTTCCTCTATAGAACTCGACCCTTCAAGATATAGCCGTCAAAACTGCTGCTTTCACCAGGGCGTGATGAGATACATGCTAACAAATGACCACCTCCAAATCGCTCTTCAATATAATGAGGGCTAAGGGTTCAGAAAATCCTCATTTTTGCAGAGAGAAAATTCTAAGGTGTGTTCTGTCTCATAGGTCCCAAATCTCTTAAAAGAGGCCTTTGAGAGAAATCCATTATTGTTGAACTTGTTGTTGTTAATAGTATGTGGATGACGATGGAAGAAAAATGAGCTATATAAGGTCATCGTTATAATGGAGGCTATCGGTGAGGGAGATTAAAGCAGAGCAATTGTAAGAAAATAAACGTAAGCTAAATATTGGAGGGGTAGTGGATGAGGTAACATAAAAATAGCGCATCAAAGAGATAGTGGGGAAAATGAATAGGTAAACGTAGCAGTAACTCCTCTGATGCTATTAAAAAAGGTAATTATTCCTCTAATAATATTTCAATTCCATCATAAAATGCCACTTGTTGTAAGAATAAAATGCCACTTGTCATAAAATTAAAGTGACATTTGTCATATTATTTCAATTCCTTCATAAAATGCCACTTGTCGTAAGAACAAAATGCCACTTATCGTAAAATTAAAGTGATATTGTCAAAAACTGGGAAAAATTCTCTAACTATTATATATATATTGATTAATTTCTTAATAGAGGGAACAAGTGTTATTTTAAATATTGAAACTGGAGTTGTCTCTATCATTAAAGAATCGAATGTTCGATTTCAATGAAAACAAATAAAACGAACTTATATAAACAACATTTTTTTAGGTAATCAATAATATTTTTTACTAGGAAGTTAATCAATAACTTAACAGGCGTAATACACAACAAAAAGTATATTTGGCTACAGAAAATCTTGATATTTTCACATTTAAAGAACTACAAAGTGGACTCCGAAATTGCAATTGCCTTATCACAATTGTTAGGTTTGATATCACTAACATTTGTCTTGAGTTTCCTCTAGTTTGTTGGCTTCTTACTGGAAATCCTTGTCAGTGTCAACATCCAAATTATCTCCCAATTAGAAACCTTTGCTTTTGACCCAAAACAAAGTTTCAAAGGCATTTTTTTTCTTCTTTTAGAAGTTTTCGGTTATGCCTTTGCTTTTTGTCATGTTATGGTGATTTAGCATTGACCCTTCTTTGGTTATTCCATGTTTGGAGATCTCTTTTTTCCTCCACCAATCAAACTGAATTCTCCAAATTCTAAACCACCTTATAAAATTCAATTTGACTAAACCTTTTCCTTGCAGTTGATCAAACAGTTAATTTTCCAAACAGTATATACTACCAAGTGCATGTAGCCACACGATTGCCATCTAAAGTAAGAAATCTTTTTCACTCAGTATATTTTTTGAAATACCCAGGCACATAAGAGTTCAAACAAAAAAGTGTAAATTATGTGAATTTCATCAAATCGAACCTTCCTTTTAAGAACATCAATTTTATATTAAACTTTCCAAAAAACAAATCAACTTTACTTTCTATTAATTGACTTGTAATACCCCACATGTTACGGTTAGGATTTATATAGCTTTCCGATATATTCTAATTTGATCCTTGGAACAATTGGAGTAGTGATTGGTGATCTGTGATGTTTAATGATGTTTTGAAGTGTTTAAAGCCCTTGGGTATCGATGGAATTCGTTTGGAGCAAGTGGAAGAGGTCGAATTGTGAAGATTTAGCCCTTGAGACGCTTGTTCGATGATGAAACACTCGTCTTCCATAACCCAGTCACGAAACACGCGTCTCAGCTTGGCTAGGTGACGAGACTTGCGTCTCATGCACAAAACACGCGTTTCACGCTTTAAATTAGCCCTAAAAACGCCGCGTTTTGAGATGGAACGTTTATAAACCTAACAGACCTAACTGCTCTTCTTTCGTCTTCATTTTCTTCGCATTTTCTCTCTCAAATCTGACCCAAATTCATATTCTCTTGCCCTCAATCCGTTTCTCTTGCATTCCTGAGGTAAGATCATCACTTTATCTTGATTTCTTCCTCCATTTTGTGAATTTATTCGTTAGGGAAGCTTGAAGAACGAAAATGGGTTTGTATGGAGTTAGGGTTCGATTTTTGTTATATCTAGGTAGGAGGGACTTGAAAAAACATGAATCTATGTGTGTTTTGAAGACTGGATGCTGTTTTCTTAATGGGTTTATGAAATCTAAATTTTTAAGGGTAAATTCTTGATGATTTTGTGTTTAATTATTGTAGTGGATGTTGGATTCGTGCTTAGGAGGTTGAGTATGATCAATGTGGGTGTTTGAATTCGATTTCTATTGGTTGAATCAGAAGTAGGGACTATTTAGGTAATTTTCCATCAATAGGACTAAAGTGGACATTTTATGTTTTGGGACTAAATTTGGATTCTAAATATTTAGAAGGTCAATTCATACACTATGAGGAATTTAAGGACTAATTAATGATTTTGGAGAGTTAGGGACTAAAATATAAATTTTGGATATTGTGGGACCAAATCATAATTTTTAAAAAGTTTGGGGACTAGAGTGTAATTTTACATCGAGGTTAGATTCTCAACCTTGGTGTTAAAATTTCGTTGAAATGGGTTGTTGGGCGTTGTACGAGGGTCCGAATCTGCATTTGCATTTCATGTTTATTCTGTAAATGATATAGTTACCGTTGTCTGATGTCGATGTGTAAATATGTATTCAGCTCAGTTCGGTTTCAGGGACGACCAACCATCTACTGGTGGTCGGTGATTGGAGGTTTGATATTTTGACATCCAGGTGAGTGCATTGTCGACTCTAGACACATAGGCTGTGTCTTTCCAAAATTATATGTTTTATTGTGTCTGGACCCTTGCATGTAATTTCGTATAATTAAAATATCGGTAAATCCTAAAATTCGTTTACGTGACGACTTGTATGCATTAAATCTATTTTCTGAATTTGGAAATAATATTTACGATCTGATTGAAAGACTTGTAAATTTTTCCGTAATAAATTATTCTGTTATGAAATAAGATTATCTAATAAATTTTTTGTAATATTTTTCATTAATATGTTCTTTTGTCTATAGAAATAATAATATTAAATTTATATTTTTTGAAATAGCTATTAAGATTAAAATGTAATATATTTTTTCTAAAATCTGTTGTCAGCTCTGTATGTCTGCATGCTATGAAAATGTTCTCATTTGTTTCTGCTATATATCGGTCTGCTACAGCCTTGATGGCTATATTATATGCCTTAGTGGTTATCTCTGCGCCTTGGTGGCTATGTATACTTATATGTTCCTTAGTGGTTAGTTTGTGCCTTAGTGGCTATCCTCTCCTAAATGGCTAGATTCCGCGCCTACATGGCTATTGTCCGTTTCTAAAATTTCTAATAAGTTAATTTTTTTAAAGATTTCACTTTGATTTTTCTTGTATGCATGTTGTATGCTTTGTCTGTGAACCGTTTTGTGAAATGTTTTGAAACAATACTAGTTGGTATTGGCGTGTATATTTGTATTATAAAATATATACGTGTATGCGGTATTTTTCAAAAAAAATTCAAAACATTTTATGTGATGTCCCATAGGCATTCTAAAGCATCATCCCTCACCGAGTTTACTCACCCCCTCCCCTTTAACATTTTTTAGGTTATTTCGTTTTTCGTGCTCAGTGAGGATCTTTGTTCGGCAGCGAGTGCCCTTTTGATTGGGCCCCAGTTAGTTTGCTTGTTAGATGCTCCTCACCGGAATATGTGGGTTGTGGATCTGTATTTGATAGTACAAAAGTTTTAAATGACTTTATATATAATTTATGTATTTCGATATTATAACTATTTACCTTATTAAATGAAATCTGGTTGTTTGTTTAATATCGACTAATAAATGGAATAAGAATTTGGGTAGAAGTTTTGTACTCCAAGGCTTGTGCGATATGGGTCGAGACTTTAGTTCGGTTAGCCACGTATGCCGGTAATGGTCCGAAAATGGGTCGTAAAACAAATAACAAAGTTTTCTTTCAAACTTAAATTAAAGAGAAAATGCGGAAGCTCTAAAGATCCAATCCACACTCAACAATATAATCAAATGCAATGCAAAACAATTAAATGAGAGAGAGTAAGGGAAGAGAACACAAATCCGATTTATAGTGGTTCGATCCTCCTTGACCTACATCCACTCCTCTAGCTCAACTAGAGAGTTCAATCCACTAAAGATTCTTCCTCACTTGCGGGTGGAGGGAAGCTTTTACACCTTATTTTTGTAGGATCAACAAGAAGACCTTTACACCTTGTTTTAGCGGGTTCAACAAGAAAACCTTCCTCTAGTTTTTGTGGGATCAACTAGAAAACCTTAACCACTAGTTTTTGCAGGCTTAGCTAGCAAACCTAAGCTCTATTTTTTGTGGGATCAACTAGGAAACCTAACCATTTGTTTTTGTGGGATCGACAAGCAAACCAAACTATAGTTTTCTAAGGCTTAACAAGGAAACCTATCTACCCTCAATGAAATACTTTGATTATTACAAATTGTTTTCCTAAAACATAGATTTAATATTTTGTCCAAACCAAAGTGTGCTTGCAAATGAATAGCTCAAATGGGTTAGAAAGGTAGAGAAGAGAGATAAAATGATTGGCAAGTCTTGGAAAATGTCTCTCTTTCTTCTCTTATAATGTAGGATGTCTATTTATAGTCACTCTTAAGAAAATAACAGTTGGAAGCCTCAAAGTAGCCGTTGTGAGAGAGTAAATCATTTTGTTTTAAATGACGTCATTAGCAATAACGTGCATTCTTCCTCATCAACGCGCGTTCTTTAGTATGCCATTAGATATCAATGTGTTTTGTTGGCCATCAACGTGCCTTCTTGAACTTGCAATGCTTCTGGTTGAATGACACTTTTCATTAGCGCGCCTTGATCATCATTATCGTGCGTTGATAAAGCCTTCAGCGTGCCATGATGAATGATCAACATGTGTTGCTCCACGTTCCAGAATATGAACTTCACCCAGACGCTCATCAACGAGCATTGTTCCTTCTACAACGTGCATTGTCGATCTTTTTGAAAGATAGCTCTTTTGATTCCCACGTTAGCATGTCAGAGAATATTCAAATTCAAATCCCGAGGAGCATCTTAACTTTGTCTTCATCTGAATCTCATCAACGTGCATTACTAGATGTACAACATGCATTTTTTCTTTAAAAATGACTCCTTTGCTCATCAACGTTCCTTGCTTATGTAATAACATTTTCTCATCAGTCTGAACCTCGATAGCGTGTTAATCAACACCTAATGCCATTGCATCTGATTGTCATCTATTCAACGTCTCTTAGTTCCACCTTAGCGCACCTTAGTGCCATTTTCCAATGATCAACGTGCGTTAATGAACCTTAAAGTGTGTTGTGGCCAAACATAAGCAAGTCTGCAACTTTTCATTCCTTTCATGGATGTTTTGCATTCATCCTCATCAAAACTAAGCTCAACATGTTGTATTTCCTTCTTTTCCTTCGACTATCGGGATTGATCTTGAGAGGAATCCACGGGCGGATGTGCCATCTTCTAGTCAGAGACAGGATCCCAACATCACTTTCACTGCTGATGCATTGAGAGTTGATCCTTAGAGTTCCTGTTGCTTCTACATGATTATCATCGAGACTGGGACCGATATTTCATACACTTTGCATACATTTTCCTTTTTTGGACTTTGTGTTGATTTGTCATTTTGATAGACATTTTGTATTCTTGTTGTACTCTTGATGATATATCTTATGCTATGACACTTGATGTTATTTCATGATTGTTTGGTCTCGTTTCTTAAATGTTCATTGCTTTATGCCTTTTGTACTCATTTTGTATCCATTGTATAACCCTCTTTGATTGATGACCAAAAGGGGAGACGAGGTTTACAATTGAAAATGGACTAAACATAAACTTGGACTAATAATGGATGCACAAATTTAGGGGGAGTTAGTTAAATCAAAATTTGAAATTGTTTATGGATTAACCAAATGGACAAAACCAAAAACTTTGATCCGACTTTTGATTTTACCTGTGCATTTATTCAAGTGGAGTTTAAGTGTTTTGTCATCATCAAAAAGGGGGAGATTGTTGGACAAAGGGTGGTCAACATTTCAATTCCTCTAAGTTTTGATGATAACAAAACAATAAATGATCAGTGTTTATCAACGTACATTTTACAATATACAATGTACGTCATGATTTAACACAACGTACATTATGTATGCCAACATACGTGACCAAAGACAAAAAAATGAAGCAAAATGAAGCAGTGCAGTGGATGGTTCAGGTGCAGTAAACAACACACATTTTATCACTACAACATATGTTATCACCATCAACGACATACGTCTTGTTAATGAACCGTACGTTGTCTAAAAAAACATTTTGTTGTCTGGAGAAAGCTTATGATCAACGTACGTCATTACTAAAGAGCAACGTACTTCATGCATGAAAGACAGAAAGCTGATTTGTTGATCATGGAACATTTTTTTATTCTTCATGACGATCTAGACAAGATTTGGAAGCAACGGTCAACTGAAGAAGCGCAACGTACGTCATACATAAATGAAATGTACGTTATGTGTAAACAAAATATACGTGAGATAGATCAACTCACGTCGTCAGCTCCGGATGAAAATACAAGCTACTGGATTGCAAACCATACAAAAACAACGTATTTGAAAGAACTAAAACATACGTCATCTGGAAGTGCACATATGATCAATGTACGTGACGAAGGTAAGCTTAGATTCATGTGAGTTATTTGGGGTTGAATGTCAATAAGATATGGAATTAGAGATTTCACAATTGTGTATCATTTAGTATTTGTGAGAGTGGGATTATTTGGCGTAATAAGAATATTTGGAATGCACTTGAGGTTGTTTGGCCCTTCTAGAATATCCTAAATACATTATTTTTTTGGCTTATACACGTTGATCCTCGATTCTTCATTTTATGAATGTTATTGGTTTGCTTGCATCCATTAATCGTCATTTGTTCAGTTCATGCACGTTATCCATTTATTAGCATGTATTACATTCGTTCAAATCCTAGGTTTACTTCTTATTGTAAGAAGGAGGATTGTACCCTTCTGACATATATTAGAAACCTTGCACCTACTTTGAGTTATATCTTTGGGAAAAAGATTGCATATTAGTCTTGTTCCTTCTCATTGTACCTGAGGCTCAAATAGAGGAAAATATGATTCTATTGATGTGTGATTGGAGCATGTGAGGAAAATACTAAGGATGGAGGATAAATTTAATTTGAGGAGTATAAATACAATTTGTTGAGAAGAATTTGATAGTTAGTGTTTGAGATCTAATCATTTTTATGAAGGAATGGATCTGGAGAGAGATGTTTTGATATTATTGATTTCAGGATATAAGATACATGTCTAAAAAGCTATTTATATGATATATGATAACTAGGGATTGATACTAGATATATTAGCTAAATAGTCTAAGGATAAGAATGGTATGTGATTATTGAATTCGTGATAAATTCGAGTGACAATTCATCTGATCACGACTATAATTATCTATGACAAGAAGGTTAATTAAGTTGGTGACCACATTTGATAAAATTGTATGAGTTATTTATTCTTGTTTGGAGTCGAACACTTATGGTAAGGGATCAATGGTAGAACAAGCAAATAATGAAGAATAGATAAATGTAGGGTAACATTTGAGGAATGATGTTTAAATTTTATTATTAGTTTGATTGAGGTAGGTGGAATGATTATAATTATTAGTCCTCCATTTGATCATACGATAAGAGTTGGCTTATGAATTTCATATTTGATTTAGATGATGAGATTGGAGAACTTAAATTAATTGGATATGATCGTTCTTGGAGTTACCCCTTTTTGTTTGAGGTTAGATGTTTATGATAAGGATTAAGTAACAAATCATGTAATTAAGGAAACAACAGAGAAGTTGCTAACGAGGTTTGCGGAGTGAGGATTGGATTTAAATTAGAGTTTGACTCAAGTGATATAAGACTTATTATAATTTTGGGAATTATTTGAATTCAATTATGAGTATATGGACTGATTATGTGGGTTTTGAAGACTGGATGCTATTTTGTTAATGGGTCTATAGAATTTGAATTTTTAAGGGTAAATTCTTGATGATTTTGTGTTTAATTATTGAAGTGGATGTTGTATTCGTGTTTAGGAGGTTGAGTATGATCAATGTGGGTGTTTGGATTCAATTTCTATCGGTTGAATCAGAAGTATGGACTATTTAGGTAATTTTCCATCAACAGGACTAAAGTGGATATTTTATGTTTTGGGACTAAATTTGGATTCTGAATATTTAGAAGGTTAATTGATACACTATGAGGAATTTGAGGACTGATTAATAATTTTGGAGAGTTAGGGATTGAAATATAAAATTGGGATATTGTGGGATCAAATCGTAATTTTTCAAAAGTTTGGGGACTAGAGTGTAATTTTACATCGAGGTTAGATTCTCGACTTTGGTGTTAAAATTTCGTTGAAATGGGTTGTTGGGCGTTGTACGAGGGTCCGAATTTGCATTTGCATTTCATGCATATTCTGTAAATGTTACCGTTGTCTGATGTGTAAATTTTGTATTCAGCTCAGTTAGATTTTCCGGGATGACCAACCATCTATCGATGGTTGGTGATTCGAGGTTTGATAGCTCGACATCTAGGTGAGTGCATTGTCGACTCTAGACACAAAGGCTTTGTCTTTCTAAAATTATACATTTTATTGTGTCTGGATCCTTGCATGTAATCTAGTATAATTAAAGGATCGGTAAATCCTAAAATTAGTTTACGTGAAGACTTGTATGCATTAAATCTGTGTTCTGAAGACTTCGAAAATTTTGGAAATAATATTTACGATCTGATTGAACGACTTGTAAGTTTTTCTATAATAAATTATTCTGTTACGAAATAAGATTATCTAATAAATTTTAAGTAATATTTTTCTATAATATGTTGTTTTGTCTCTGGAAATAATAATATTAAAGTTATATTTTCTGAAATAAGTATTACGATTAAAATATAATATATTTTTCTAAAATTTATTGTCTGCTATGTATGTCTGCATGCTATGAAAATGTTTTCGTTTGTTTCTGCTATATATCGGTTTGCTACAACCTTGATGGCTATATTATATGCCTTAGTGGCTATCTCTGCGCCTTGGTGGCTATGTATACTTATATGTGCCTTATTGGCTATACTCGCCAGAATGGCTAGATTCTGCGCCTACGTGGCTACCGTCCGTTTCTAAAATTTCTGATAAGTTAATTAAAATTAAAGATTTCACTCTGATTTTGCTTGTATGTATTGTCTGGGAACCGTTTTGGAAAATGGTTTGAAACAATACTAGTAGGTATCGATGTGTATATATGTATTATAAAATATATACGTATATGTGGTAATTTTCGAAAATATTTTCAAAACAGTTTATGTGAGGTCCCGAAGGCATTCTAGTGTGTTATCCCTCACTGAGTTTACTCACCCCTTCCCCCTTAACATTTTTCAGGTTATTTCATTTTTTGCGCTCGGTTCGGCAGTGGGTGCCCTTTTGATCATGCCCCAGTCAGTATGCTTGTTAGATGCTCCACACCAGAATATGTGGGTTATCAATCTGTATTTGATCGTACAAATTTTTTAAATGATTTTATATATATTTTCTGTATTATGATCTTATAACTATTTACCTTATTAAATGAAATCTGGTTGTTTGCTTAATATCGACTAATAAAATGGAATAAGAATTTTGGTAAAAGTTCTGTAATATAAAGCTTGTGTGAGATGTGCTGGGCCTCTAATTCAGTTTGCCTAGTTCGTCGTTCATGGTTTGGAAATGGGTCGTGACATGAATGTTAACATAAATACATTCATAGCTCAAATGGCTTAACATTGTTAAATGATGTGCCATATGCATTTCACATCCTTTAAAACTCGAGACTAATAATCGCTTATAAGCAGCTTATTCTGTCAAATCACTAAAGTATTTTTTAAAGACTAGATCATGATAGCAAATAATGGACTCAAACTAGACAATACCTTAATTGGGAGGGTATTGTCAAAGGATATGGTCCACAACGATTAATGTTGTATGAGAGAACTCGAGCAAAAATTTGTGTTCTCAAGCCTTTTAAACTTGATTGAGGGCTATTAAAGCGCCATTTTATTCCATGTCGTTTAAGAGTTGAATAGGGCCGTCTCAAGAACTTTTGTGACTTTAGACGAGAACTATTTTATCGACCCCTTATATATATAAATATATATTCTTTTGAGATGCAAATGGGTAATTAAATTTTACATTTCAATTTTAAGAAGTGCGGATTCGTTTTTGCTAATAAACATATCTTAAATAATAGGCTTAATAACTATCTGTGGTTAGTATGAGTGGTCCAATACTTTCATTTCTTAAGACATGTCTGATTTCTCCGTCAACTGTTGACGTGGATTGATTTTGCCACGTGGCATGTTGAGTAAAATGACTGTTAGAAAAAATGAAATTTTTGGTGCATTAAAAAAAACAATTAGACGGCATGTCGTTTGGTAAAGATTAAACAACAAGTCGTTTGGGTAGATAGATTTGTTGAAATGTGAGAACAAACAAACGACAGGTCGTTTGAGGGGATACATTTAAACCATCCTCCAAACGACCTGTGGTTTAAAATCTTTTAAAAAAAGGAAAGCGAAAAGGATATGGAACCTATTTAATAAACCCAATTGAAGTTGTCCCTGTAAGAAAGAAAACGCAAACCTTGGAGTGCTTGCAGCACTTTGTTGCTTCAATTTTCTCCTCTACATTGAATAAATAATGTCTTATCAATTAAACAATTTGTAGAAAATAAATGACTAAAACTTGTGTATTGTTATCCAACGGCTTTCAATTACGAGGACATATGATGTCAGTGGCATCATTCACAGTCATTATCTTCTTATAATGGCCTTCCATGACATATGTTCTTATGTCTTCCAACATGTTGATTAGAGGTCTAGTGCTTGCTTTGCATATGATCCCGTCAAACGCCTCACACATGATCTTATCTGCGGCATCACACTTTACTTCTTTGTTCAAAAATGTTTTGCAGAATCTATGCAGTCCTCTGTTATTTAAATCCTCCCAAGCATTTAGTGACGAACCCAAGATTATTTTCATTTACGGGCACCTTTGAATGGCTTTACGGAAATTTACACTGACTTTTGTGGCGGACGAATAAACGATAATAGGGATTAATTATTTATTTTTTTAAGTTTAAAGACTTAAAAAGTTATTATAATGAGGCTACATATATAAGACTCCCTTGGATCCGTAGCTGAATTGAAGCATCCGTGCCTCCTTCCTCTTCATTCTCCATTTCATTGATAACCTCTTCATTCTCCATTTCATTGATAACAGCATCAAGCTCTACTTGATTAGTAGCATTTACAACCCTTTCCGGTGTTCGCCGTGAGGAAAATTATTCTCGACCGCGTTCATTAATCCCTGCATTGTAACAAAATTCACATAAAAGATCACATATATCAAACATATATCAGAAGCATGCGCTCAGAAAAATGCGAAAAAGAAATCCAGAAAAGCATCTGACGCCATTCACACATTCTTTTATTTATTCTTCTTAAGCCATTCACACTACAAGTCTTTTACATGGTTAAGTATGTTTGTATATGTAAAAATATATTTCATATGTCTAAAATACCACATTAATCTTTTGTTGACCACTAATATTTTATTTGCCATTCACATTGCTCGGAGCAGTAAATATAATTTACCATTTGTTAAGCACTAATCACTACCCATCGTATCCCACCATCAATGTCGAGGTCTTCACACAATTGTCGTAGAAACCAATCCCAATTATCTCCTTCAGTGTCTGCAAAAACCCCATGCAATAGGGTACATTTGATTATTTGCATCCCTTCGCCTATTGCAGCAAGAAGACATCCACCAAGTATAGTCTTTAGAAAGGCCCCATCAAGTCCGATCACCCGTCTACATGCAATCTTGAATCCTTTTTTAAGCTGCTAGAAGCCAATATACAATTTCTTGAACACACATCCTTCATCTTCTTATGGCTCAAAACTAAAACTTTCATCCTTGTCCACTCGCATTAATTCAGCAATGTAAGGTCTAAGTTGACTGTAATGCTGCTCAAGTGTACCAGCAGGCATCTTCATTGCATGCTCCTTACTCTATACATTTGTGAAGCTCCATATGAATACCCAACTTAGTTCTTGCCTCCTCTTCAATGTTTGTTAGGATACAAGTGTGAATGATAATTTTCCCACATTGGAGAATTTTGGTGTGTGTGAAGGACTTACAAGTGGTGTGAACTCATAACCCATTGCCTTAAGATTTTGGGTAAGATATGGCATCAGACTCACTTATGTGCTCCATCACTAGGCCTACGTGCAAGGCAAATCTCCCGAGGCTCCCTGAGTCCAACAAGTGGTATCAGAGCTAACTGTTCAAATGAGACACGCAAGGACGAGTATGATGTGATGGTGGTTTACTATGACTGCGGTAATATGGTGAAGAGCTGTATTGACTAGTGTAGCCTGGATCTCTATGTGAGCGGCTAGAAAAAAGTTCGTAGATGAAAGGGGAGAGTCATGAGAGGATCTCTAGGTGACACCGAGGTGATAACCGGGCTCGAGTACCCAAGCCCAAGGATGGTGAAGAGTTGTGATGACTGATAAAGCCATTTTCTAGTGTGAGTGGTGGGGTTAGCTCATAGATGGGTGGAGTCATGGAAATAGATCTTGAGTTAAAGCATTGCACATTAATACTCGAGGATGCCCAATAAAATTCTGCAATATTGAGAGTGGTTTCCATTGCAGGGGGGAGTAGGCTAAGCCTGATGTGGAAGATATTCATACTTAAGGGGGAGATTGTTAGGATACAAGTGTGAATGGTAATTGTCCCACATTGGAGAGTTGTGGTATGTGTAAAAGATTTCTAAGTTGTGTGAATTCATAACCCATTTCCTTAAGGTTTTGGATAAAGATGTGGTGTCAGGCCCACTTGTGTGCTCCTTCACTAGGTCTACACACGAGGCGGATCTCTCCTAGGCTCCCTGAGTTCAACAAGTGGTATCAGAGCTGACGATTCATATGGGACATGCAAGGATGAGTATAATGCGATGGTGGTTTGCTATGAGTGCGGTAATATGGTGAAGAGTTGTATTGACTGGTGTAGCCCGAATCTACTGTGTGAACGACAAAAGAAAAAACTCGTAGACGGAAGGGTGGAGTCATGAGAGAAGCTCTAGGTGACACCGTGGTGATAACCGGGATCTAGCACCTAGGCCATAGGACGGTGAAGAGTTGTGCTGAATGGGAAAGCCCTTGTCTAGTGTGAGTGGTGGGGTTAGCTCTTAGATTTGTGGAGTCATGGAAAGAGCTCTTGGGTTAAAAAATGCCACATTAGTACTTGAGGAGGCCCAATAAAATTCTTCAATACTAAGAGTGGCTTCCATTGTAGGGGGAGTAGGTCTAAGTCCGATATGGAAAAGATTCACACTTAAAAGGGAGATTGTTAAGATACAAGTGTGGATGGCAATTGTCCCACATTGGAGAGTTGTGGTATGTGTGATAGACTTATAAGTGGTGCTAACCCATAACCCATTGCCTTAAAGTTATGGGTGAAAATGTGGTGTTAAGCCAACTTGTGTGCTCTTTCACTAGGCCCATGCACGAGGCAGATATCCCCGAGGCTCCCCGGGTCCACAATGTCTTTAACAGAGCAACTAAGATTGGCCTAAACTTTTGGATGAATTCATTTGCCAACCACTTAGCATTTTCTTGGCGATTACTAAGCTCCCTACTGCATTGGTGCGCCTTGCCATTTTTTTAATAGCAAATGTTGTTTTCTTATTCCACTATGCAGCATGAGCTCGCCAAGGACATTTGTCTATGCATTTTTCCTCTATATGATTTTCTCAACTCCTTGTAAATTTGATGTTATAACCATTCAGCACTACGTAACGTCGAATAACTTCTTGGCATTTAGTAGGAGTATCAAACTTCAAACCATGTACTATCTGTAATTGATTATGATCACACCTCGGATCATATTATATGGATACTCACTTCCTTTTACTTTGTAAGTATCGAAATACATCTTCTTCATCACTAGGCAGTGGGGTAGGTTGCTTTGCATCGCTACTCCTATATTCGCTTTCATAACCAGCTTAGGTCAGTTCTAGTTGATGCACAACATGTTCAACACTATGCTCAACCACTTCATTATTAAAAACATGAAATCTAGAACAAATTTTATTTTTCAAAATCTTTTGCATTCTCCGAGCCTCCATAAGCTCATCATCATCCTCTTCATCACTTACTAAACATCCTTCATCTTCACTAGGTTTATTTTCTTTCACGACTATTAACCCATGAGGTTTTCATCACTTACTTGTTTTCACTCTTAATGTTGACGTCAGCAATTTCATTGGCATAAGGCGTTACCTGTGTCATACATCCATCAACTTCATTGTTTTCTTCACTATTTTTTTGAATACCATCTTCATCGACATGTAACTTCGCTGCCTCCATAAACACATCAACTATCCCTAAAGGAATATAGGCCGATTGAACCGACAAACAATAAAGAGGCAGGTTTGAGTTACCTACCTCGGTAGCAATGTGAATAGAAAGTAGATACGACAAAGAGAGCAAGAACATGATCAGATTTTATACCGGTCTCGCGAGCAAACCACAATCGTGTTTCTGGCAGGAGTGTTCAAATAGTCCACAATCTAGATGCCACATAGGATCGAGATTTACAACCGATGAAGAACGAATTCTTCTTGTGAAAAAAGAGGGGGGGACTCCTCTTAGAGGAAGAGAAAAATTTTAGAGGGAGAGGGAAAAATGAACGTTCTCCCCTTCTCTCTTCCTTCCATTCCCATATTTGTAACCTCCAAACTAATTGGGCTCATATTGGGCTTCTTACTAATTGGGCTTATTTATCCCAATTAAGAAGTCCAATTACTTTGCCCAATTGGTTGGGCTTGCCAGTCGACCCGATAACTGACGGACTCAGGCTTCATCCGTTAACGTCATGGGTGGACTTGGTTTTTCAGTATCTCCCACTCGCATATGATGGTATGGTACATTATCATGTACATGGTTAGCACTCACGTAACCATGCTCGATCCCCTCATTATACAGGCATATAGATCGTGTGACTAGCATACGATGAGAGCGCATTTTCTATACACCTATTAGGGTTATATAACAACTCATATCTCAATCAAGCTAGAAAGAGTCTCTTGCAGAACTGCTCCATTGTGTCAAAAAGTGTGCAACAGTAGCATAAATTACTTGAACACATGTCTTCCCCTAGTTCATAACCACACAATTGTTGCTTTCAAACTTCTCAATCTCACGAAAGCTTTTCTCAAAGTTCACACATCATGTGACACACTACATGAGAGTCGACTAAGAAAACTTATGAGACCAGTACAAATGTGTCTAGAAACAAACTTCCATTCTTACACCATACAACCCACATAGCTAAGTTTACTTGCCCTACATAACACATTTGGTCGAATCAATCATGGCCATTCATGCAAAGGGTAGGTATCCAAACTTAACTTCACATTTTGAATGTGTTAAAGGTTCTAAGTGTAGGTAGTAATGAGTATCACATGTTCACGGAAGAGTCTCACACTAGGAAAAGTGAGATCGTTTATCAATCTTTTCCATCCCCACGATCATATATATAGCACACATGGTATGATCATATGTTGTGATGTTCATTGATTCCCTTAGAAGAACACATGTTTATATAATATTATCAACACCACATAGAAGATTTGATTACGATGCATCTCACCATCTAACCTTATTCCACACCTTAATAGGATTACTTCTGGCTTTAAGATAGAATATGCTAAAAGTCTCTCAATTTTAACATATGATCATTTAGTGGTCATATACAAGTTTATCTTATGGTGTATGTCTCTTTCCATACGACTTTTTATTTTCCTTTTACAATGAACTCATGATTGTAAAAGGCAAGAAAGATTCTTGATTATGAATGTTAGGTTTCTTATGCGATTAATCAAGATTATATGCAATGAAAAAACAATCTACACACAAGAAGCATGCCACAACATCCATGTATGATAATATAATCGATTAAATAAGGTGCAGAATTTTAATACCTCTTTACTTTGATGGCCGAATTCCTTTTAGCACCAAAAGATCCCGGGATCACTTTGATCCCTTCTTCGTAGCTAGTGTTGAATTGCTATTGATCTAGGAACTGCCAAAGGACAACTCTCCTCTACTCTCTCACACACACAAATCTATTAGGTTAGACTATGTGTGCTAGCACTCAAAAATTAGCTTTCTTGTCTTGTGTATTTCGGCTATATAGAAGAGAAAAGCAAAACAATTTTCTTTCTCCTTTTGTCGTGTATTGCCGAACCCTAAACAAGAGTAAGTTAGAGAATTAATTTCTCTTCTTTCCACCTATTAGGTTTCGGCTAGAAAAATTGCACTAGAGAGAGAGACGACTTTTATGAAAACCCTAGGGTTTTTATATATGCCTTGTATGCCACCCTCTTTTAATGGCCCAAACCCTAGAGTTTATTTCAAAAATAAAACCCTAGATGTAGTGCACAAAGTGGCCGACCATACTCCTACAAAATAGGAGACTAACCCGAATTGAAACTCCTTGACAAGTCCTATTTGTACAAAGACTCTTCTTTCTCTTTTAATTAATTAATTAATTAAACCCTTTAATTAATTAAATCAGTAGGCCAAATATTTCATTCTCTTTGGCCTAATGGGTGTGCCGAATTTACCATGGGCTCATCTTATTAAGTTTTAATCATTAACTTAAATTAATAGCCTGGCAAGAAAAATAGTTCAAATCATAACCCAGATTTTACTGTGTGCGATCCTGTAAGTCCATTCAATGTTGGCAATGCGTCCAAATTAATTTAAAACCCATAAATCATAATTGGTCTCCAGCAAGACATTATGATTACCTAAATTGAAATGAATGTCAATTACGAATCAACATAACCTAATTACAACCTTATACAACCCTTTGCCTCTCGATATCTGAATTAGCATAAGTCATGGAACGGGTGACCCTTATTTATGCTAAAAGATTTCCTTGATCTATAAGTGATCCTGACTAAGTCAAACAAATGATAACATTTATCACTTTTTTCGGGTGTGGCCACACACTACTCAGTTTCACTAATCAAGTGGCCGGTGATATCTTCTCTCTCTTCGAGAGTGGCAATCCCTTCACTTCACTCATGTTTCTTAGCATGACTCATGGCATACCCAATCATACCCATACTTGTTACTCATTACAAATAA
>CAODLS010635206.1:0-10827 GCA_948243855.1 Flueggea neowawraea
TAACTGTAGATTTAGACAAATGCAACATCATCTCCTTCATTGAGAACCAGATTTGGCATGTGAAGGTTAGATCAGAGCATAGTATTTCAGTATCCTTACAGCTTTCAGTAACCCGAGCAAAATATTGAATGAAGTAAAAGAAGATTACATTAAATAGCTTTGGTGAGAGAGAGCCTTGGTGGGTGAGAGCTTCGGTGAGAGAGAGCAGACGGTGAGAGAGCGACAACAGTGAGAGGGAGAGCTTCGGTGAGAGAGCGACGACAGTGAGAGGGAGAGCTTTGGTGAGAGAGAGCTTGAGGGAGGCGGCAAGAGAACAGCCGGTGAGAGCGACGACAGTGAGAGTGAGAGCTTCGGTAAGAGAAAGCTTGAGAGGCGGCCGCGTTAATAAGTGTTATTTTCTGATTTGTGACATGTGAGTGAATGCCAAAAACGACGTAGTTTTAGAGAATTTTTTGGTTTTTTTTTTTAATGGGACCTTTTGTTTTTTGGAATGTGAAACAGATTGTTATTAACTGCTACTACTGTAATAATAATTATGATTATCATTAAATGATACACTTCTAAATAATTATTCATAAATTAAAAAGTAGCATGCAATGAGAGCTTAGGAATGAAATTTTGAACTAATACTAACGTTCAAGAAACAATAATATTTGTGTATTAGACTACTTAATGTCTTTCAATAAACAATAGTCATTTAGTGTATATGTTACTTAATGTTAATAACATTTAGTGTGTACGAGTTTAATGTTTGAGCTTTAGTGTATAGAGTTTATGGTATAGTATATAGACTTTGCAAGTAGTTTAATTAAGTTTATAGCATAGAGTTTATAGTATTACACTTTTGTATACCTAAATTTCATGTAGTGTACACCTTGCCTTGATACACTTAAATTTCAAATAGTGTACTACTTTGTACACCTAAATTTCATTTTGTATATCTTTGTACACCTAAATTTCATGTAGTATACCTTTGTACACCAAAATTTCTTGTAGTGGAAACCTTTTGTACCCCTAAATTTCATGTAGTGTACACTTTTGTACACCTAAATTTCATTTTGTATATCTTTGGACACCTAAATTTCATACAATGTACAACTTGGTACACCTAAATTTCATGTTATACACTTTGTAACCCTAAATTTCATGCAGTGTACACCTTTGTACACCTAAATTTCATGTAGTGTACACCTTTGTACACCTAAATTTTATATTGTATACCTTTGTACACCTAAATTTCATGAAGTGTACACCTATGTACACCGTTGTACCCCTAAATTTTATGTTGTGTACACTATTGTACACCTAAATTTCATGAATTTTAGGTGTACAAAGGTGTACAACATGTTGTACACCAAAATTTCATATTGTACACTTGCGTGCACCTTCTAGAAAAATCATATATTTTGTTATAAACATGTTAGTTTCCCCTAAACAAATTGTTAAATTATTAAACTTAAAATTACTTACATATATTTTATTATAATGAATAAAAATTGTTCATGTTACATATTAAAGATTTAAAAGTAAAACAAGAATATATAACTTTTACACACCTAAGTTTTATATTTTGTACACCTTAACATACACTAAATGCTAGTATTATATGAAAGTAATTTTAAGTTTTACACACCTATATAAATGACTTGTCGTTCCTACGTATTAACATGAAAATATTTTGCAATTTATATTATATATGAACTAAAATATAATTTTTTGCAAGTCCAAAATTATATGAACAAAAAAATAAGTATATTATATATGAATCTAAATTATATTACAAGTACAAATAGTTTAAAAATTGGCTCTAAATTATATTGTAATTTTTTCTTTTATATGAGATTGCAATTCATAAGAACTATATTAGTGAATAATTTTTTCACTATTTGAATTTGTCAAATTGTATATGCTAAATAAATTGTTAAATTATAACACTTGGAATTACTTACATATCAACATAACAAATAAAAAATGTTCATGTTACATTACATATTAATAATATAAAAGTGTAATAAAATATTTCATATAAATGAGCCTCAATTCGAGCTTCTACACGGGCCTTAATTTAGTATGTTCACGAGCTTGCTTATCGAGCCTGTTCACGAACACATAAACGAGCTTGTTCACGAGCTATATATTCGAGCATGCTCACGAGCCATATATTCGTGCTTGTTCACGAGCTTGTTCATGAACGTATAAACGAGCATGTTCACGAGCTTTTCGAGCCGAGTTTCGGCATGTTCAAGCTCGGCTCATTTATTAAACGAGCTTAATTTTTTGTTCATGAACATGCTTATTTATTAACGAGTCGAGCTTGAACGAGCTTTTCTCAAGCCGAGCTCCGAGCCGCTCGCGAGTAACTTGACTCGTTTACACCCCTAAGCATAAACATAAAAAAACACTTTTTAAGAGAATAATTTTACTTTTAAAGAGTAATTTAAATTTTTAGCCTACAATTATATAAATGTCTTTTATTCGAGCAAGAATCAAGGCAATAGACAAATTTACCAGGACATCTTACTTAAACAAGAAAGATGTAACTATAATAACATGAATATTTTACTTTAACAAAAATTTTAAAAGTCACAAACACAAAAAATATTTCAAAAATGAGAAACTCAACACTCTTTCAGATAAAAAGACATTTTCTAAACACATTTGGTAAATGATTAACTTAATTTTAAAGAGAAATTGAAACTAAATAAAATCTACAAAGAAAAAACATAACATTGAAGATAATTCAAGAAATTTAGATTTATCGAAGAAAATACAACAATTCAACAGAAAATGATGCAAGAAAATAAAAAAAAATGATAAACCCATCAAAGAGAAAGAAATAAAGTTGGATGTAGAGCACAAATAGTGGAAAGCTAATGCATCGCAAAAAAAAAAAAGAAAGAAAAAATGGGCCAACAACAAAATGGATGAAAAATAGGACAATATGCCGATAATTTTTTAAAAAAGAAATCAATAAATTAGTTTACTTATTTTTATTTTGAATTCTAAAATTTAAATATATTTATGCGTTATATTATTTACTATATGTTGTGTCATTTTACTATCATGAAGAATTCTTATATTTGTTAATTTATTATCTAAATTTAAAATAACAAAAATCACACTCACAATGCGAGTATAGAATTTACTAGTAGTATATTAAAAAATGAGCTAAAATCTTCTTATTTTTCTTTTATGCTTTCATGTTGCTATTTAAGGGGAAAAAACCTTATCTCTTTGAATTGCAATAATTAGCACCAATTTATACACACACAAGTTGAATCCGCAAGCAGCGATGTTGAGCTAGCCTTTCTCTTTCTCAATTCTCCAAACATAAACGTAATGAATTCATGATCGATGTTCGATAAACTGAAAGAAATTATCGAGCAAAGGTGTTACGTGTACGAACTATTGTGAGATATTTTATTATGAAATTTCGTAAAATCAAAATTTATATTGTCCGAAAATTAAAACCATGGACTTTGACATGCTAATTAGATTTTCTAATTTCAGAAATATGTGAAACATGCATATTGACATAACCTCGAGAGAAAATGCTAACTACCCCTTTAAAATTGATATAAGATATTTTGATCCACTTGATGGAATCATTGAAATGCATGGGATATATTTATATATGCGTAATATTGACAGGTGGTTCATCTGAATATTAATTATATATATATGGCATCACTTTCTGTATGTACTAATTTTGATCATTCTGAGTTGTCTCTGAGGCTCAAATTGCCTCAACTGGTAGTTTCATTGAAGGTGATGCTGAGTTGTGGAATCCTTCAGAAAGCAATTATCCGAGGGTCAACACCGATATTGCTTGCTTTGCAGAAGCGGGCATAACGGGTATGGGTGGGGTTGTTAGGAACGCGGCTGGGAATGTTCTTGGGGTGCTCACTAGATGGCTCCTTTTTAACTTGGAACCTGAAATCGCTGAAGTGTTCTGTATCAGGGAAGTATTGAGTTGGATTAAAGAGCTCGGGTTAGAGGACACTGTGCTGGAATCAGATTCATTAACTTCTGTGGAGGTTATTAACATAATCGACACGGATGATTCGTATTTGGACATGATTGTTTCAGATTGCAGGGATTTCATTTCTTCTATGATTCGTGTGAAGGTTGTTTATATTAACAGGTCAGCGAATGTTTTTGCTCATAGGTTGGCTAGAGTGGCTGTCAAATTGTCTGATTACTCTGCGTGGGGAAGGCCATTTGGCTTTTTGCTTTCATCTGTGATGTACTCGGACCTCTCTTTGATTAATTAATGAGCATATCTTATTCCAGTTAAAAAAAATTATTTGACTTAATTAAACCTCCTTGAAGGCCAAACGAACAATTTCTCGTTTCTTATGTTTTTTTTATAAGTCGTTTCTTATGTTAATTTTTCCTTTTCCACATATTCCACGTACTCGAATGTTCATTTTTAATTCTGATGAAAGTGGACCTCTATATACAATTTGTATCATATGAATTGGTTCGTTACAATATATATATATATATATATATATTTCTCATCATGATAGACGGAGTCGTGGAAATCTATATGCAGTTTATTAATTAATCTAACTAATAACTTTACATGATTTCTAATGTACGATCATATAATCCTTTTCAAAAAAAATAAAAGTTCATTAATTAAAGTAAAAAACTGTAATAATTAGAAAAACAAAATTAAGTATCGTAAATTATTGTCCATATACTACTGCAAATATTAATACGCATACATATATGAATACTAAATCATTTTGTTTATAATTAAATATAGATTACACTTATGTCATGTTTGTCACGACCCATAGTCGAACCCGTGGCCGGCGTATGAGGCAGACCGTATGTGGAAGTCCAATCCATTACGCACAAGCCTCTGTGTATAGACATTATACCCGACTTATGCAAATATTTATTTAAAACATTTATAAAAACGTTTATAACTGAAAGAAAACCCTATATATATATATATATATACAATATAACAAAAAATATTAATAAAATATAAAATCATCGGAATTAATCCCAAAATACAAAAGTGTAGCTCGGTATCCCAACAGTAGCCCGATGTAGAGCTCTATGACATAACAAAATAGATTCCGAACGAGGGCACTCACAATAGTGAAGAAGTGTCTCACTAGGATCGAGATACGGATCAGATGCTGGGCGTCCAAAATGTCACATGTAAAAGAGGTTAACAATAGACAACAGAAGAAAAAGGGGTAAGAATCCCTAGTGAGGAAACGACAAGTCATACCACCTCATACGTGCCTCACAAAGACTGGTTTGAAACCCTTTTTTTCAAAATACCGCACACATACATAGATACCTTATAGTATACACACTATATACATAATACATTTTCTGAAATTCGTTTTACCAAAATGTTCGCATCCGTATCACACAACATGCAGACAATATATACATATACTTGTGAATTCATAATACAGGACCATGAAATATTTCCATGTAGCAGTGTGGACTTCGCCACATGACTGCTCAATAAAAGCGTGTATTTGGCCGGATACACGGTTATCCCATTACCCCAATAACTAGGGCCTTAACAGAGCATTGATATACCAAAGGTTACGTACCCCGTAACTAGGTGTCCTCATGTCAAAGTGTGATACATACATAATATTCCACATACAATCATGAATCATCTTTTCCTTTATTCGATCATTTGCAAAATACTATTGTATATATATATATATATACTTTACAATTTCCATAGCAAAATGTTGGTTATTAATAATCACATAGTCCAGATTATTAATTAACTCAATACTTATTAGTCCAATTTCATATCATAGCTAGACATATCAAAAATAATATACCCAATTTTGAAGACACAGCCTATGTGTTTGAATCTGTCATTTCACTCAACTGGTATCCAATGCTGAGGATCCAGTCAAGCACCACTAGTGGGTGGCTGCTCATGCTGGCAGACACAAGAAGCTGTACAGATACAATACAACAAACATCAAGATATGGTACGGTACTGTGACAGTACTGAATGTATGCACGCAATTCAAATACCATCTAATCCTAGATGACATCGGGAACTTATGCCAAAAATATTTGAACTCTCAATTCGAGCTATACCTGACCGAACACTCACCAACAATGGTTGCAAACAACCTCCTAAGCAAGGATCTAGCCTCAGATCCTACAAACAACCTCGAAATCATCAAGAATCCCAACCCTCAAGTTCAGATTTCTTGACCCCATAGACATAAATCATCAGACATTGACACCCAACTCAATATCCAAGTATTTCTAACTCCAATCTATCATAATACATCAGAATCCACTCCAGATCTGACGAACAATCCACCAAAATTTGGAACCCTAACTCAGAATAAACCCATTTCGTTCAAACACAAAATCTCTGAAAATTGAAGCTAGAATCTAGTAGTTACAACTTTAACCAACCATAATCTACCCATATCTAACTTTTTTTTACAACAGAAAAGGAAGATCTGAACAAAACCCCAAAATTCGTTCAAACCCTATATGATCAATGTGACGACATAATGAAGAAAAGAAGAGATTCAAGAATGTTTCTTACCTTAAGAAATGAAATGGAGGTACTGAGGAGTGATGGAAAGTGCTGTGGAGTAGATGTGAGAGTAATTTCGGTGGTTGAGATGAGTTATGACAGAAGAGAGAAGTGGGTGGGTGTATTTATAGACCATCGGAACGGAAACGTGGCATGTCATTTAAGTCACCCAGAAAAGGCCCATCTACGCGTGCTGAACCTCTCTCTACGCACGTTGACGAAGCTCTACATACGTAGACAAAGCTCTTGTGTATGTAGATGGTAGATCTAGCGACCTCTCCCTCACGGATCAAAGATCAACGTGCGTACTACTATATACTATGCTCATAGATCACCATGCTCGCTCATGGTTCAAGTCCGAATTACGTCCAACGTGCGTAGAAGTCTCCAATGCACGCAGACTTGTGTATGCACGTTCACGGTCTGGGTCAGATATCGATCTACGCATGTAGTACAATTATCTACGCACGTATATGACCCTCTGACCTCAATCTATGCGCGTAAAACAATCCTCAATGCATACAGATGACCCTCAATGTGCTTTGCACACACAATACCACCTCCAAACATTCTCGATCGAGGATAACACCTCAAAACTCCAGATTTCCCTAAAGTCTAGATGGAATACCACCAGATTTTGGTCAAAATAGACAGGATATTACATACTCCCCCCTCAAAATAAATTCATGCTCGAATTTCCAAGCACTAAGTCAGAGCTAGCTGTACTAATACCACCTTTGGTATTAGAATACTCTACTACTTTAGACATACAAACTTAGGCTTCTAAAAGAAGACCAACTCAGTAATCCGCTTAATAGACACCGAGTCCAAAGACCCAGGAGTAATCCCATCCTCAGGACTCCATTTACACATTATCGAGTATCTAATTTACTCGATCCTATATATGCAAAAATGAACCAAGTATGCAGAACAAAAATACAATATCCATGCACAGAGATATAAACAAAGGATACTAACCACAGATCTGCAAAGCCAAACAGGTGTGTGTATCTACTCCACATCTCATCCTCAGCCTCCCAAGTAGCCTCCTCTATCCGTGATGTCTCCAAATCACCTTCACCGAAATAATCTCCTTGTTTCGGAGTCTCTTGACCTGCCGGTCAATAATCCGAACTGAAGTTTCGTTATAAGACAAGTTGGGTCTAACCTTGACCAACTGTGGTGCCAAAATATGTGATGGATTAGAGACATACTTCTGCAGAAGTGATACATGGAACATCGGATAAACAGTAGCAAACTGAGGCGGTACATCCAACTCATAAGCCACAACCCCAACTCGTCCAATAACCTCAAATGGACTGATGTACCTCGGGCTCAACTTGCCCTTCTTCCCAAATCTCATAATGCCCTTCATTGGCAATATCTTGAGAAATACATGGTCGCCAACTGTAAACTCCAAATGTTTATGCTTTGGGTCAGCGTAACTCTTTTGACGACTGTGAATAGTCTGGATACTCTGTTGGATCAACATGACTTTCTTAGTAGTCTCTAAGATAAGATTTGGCCCCAGTGGCTTCCTCTCACCTGCTTCGGCCCAACACAACAGAGATCTACACTTCCTACCATACAACGACTCCATTGTGCCATCTCGATACTCGAATGGTACAAGTTGTTATATGCAAACTCCACTAGAGGTAAATGAGAATCCCAACTCCCTCCAAAATCCACAACACACGCTCTCAACATGTCCTCCAAAGTGTAAATAGTGCCCTTGGACTGACCATCAGTCTGCGAATGAAAAGCGGTATTGAAATTCAATCAAGTACCTAACTCTTCTTGTAGTTGATACCAAAATTACGAAATGAACTGAGGTCATCTATCCGACATGATAGAGACTGGCACACTATGCAAACATACAATCTTGTCAACATATAACTTCGCTAGGCGTGCCGCTTCATATGTCGTCTTAACAGGAAGAAAATGTGCTGACTTAGTAAATCGATCAACGATGACCCAAATGGAGTCGTATCCTGTGGATGTCCTCGGCAGCCCAACTACAAAGTCCATGGTGATGCGATCCCATTTCCACTCCGGGAGTGGTAACTACTGCATCAAACCAAAAGGACGCTGATGCTCAAACTTAACTTGTTGACACGTCAAGCATCGGCTAACAAATTCACTGATGTCCTTCTTCATCCCTGGTCATCAATAGGACTCTCGAAGATCTTGATACATCTTAACGTACCCCGGGTGTACAGAATATGTGGAGCTGTGACCCTCAGTCATAATCTCCTCGCGCAATCCATCAGAAGATGGTACGCACAATCTCAGTCCAAACCAAAGGATTCCAGAGACATCCACATTAAACTCTGGTACACCAGATGATCTCACTTTATTGATCAAACTTTGCATCTCAGGATCCTCCTTCTGAGCTTCTCAGATCTGATCTAGTAGAATAGACCTTGCCTCAACATGGCCAAGCAAGGTCCCTGAATCATCGAACTGTAACTCAACTACAGACTCCATCAGACACTGTCATTCAAACACTGCAGGACGTCTCTCAACAGAGATATGAGCTAAGCTACCCACCAATTTTCTACTCAGAGCATTGGTAACGACATTAGCCTTGCTAGGATGGTATAATATAGTGCAATCAAAATCCTTTAGCAACTCTAGCCAACGTCTCACCCTCATATTCAGGTCTCGCTACCCGAAGATGTACTTTAGACTTTTATGATCCATGAAGATCTCAAAAGTCTCTCCGTACAGATAATGCATCCAGATCTTGAGTGGGAACACTACAGCTGCTAACTCCAAAGCATGCGTCAGGTAGTTCTGTTCATGCCTCTTTAGTTGTCTCGATGCATAGGTGATTACTTTACCATATTGCATCAATACACAACCTAGGCCAACTCTGATGCATCGCAATACACCGTAAATCCTCCAAAACCCAATGGTAATACCAACACTAGCACACTCATCAAACGCTTCTTCAATTTTTGGAACCCATCTTCACACCTATCATACCATACAAATTTAGCTCTCTTTTGTGACAATCGTGTCATAGGAGCTGCAATCCTCGAGAAATCTTGGATAAATCTCCTATAATACCCGACCAAACTTAGGAAACTCTGAATTTCTGTAGCGGTCTTAAGTCTTTCCCAATGAAGTAGTGCCTCCACTTTTTTAAGATCGACCATAATGCAGTTTTTCGACACTGCGTGTCCCAAGAATGCCACTTGTTCGAGTCAAAACTGGCACTTTGAGAATTTAGCATACAACTGATGGTCTCTTAAAGTCTGCAAGACTGAACTCAAGTGGTCCTCATGCTCCTCCCTACTCCTCGAGTATATCATAATGTCATCGATGAAAACAATCACGAACCGATCCAAATACGGTATGAACACTCTGTTCATCAAATTCATAAATACCGTTGGCGCATTGGTCAAACTGAACGACATTACTAAGAATCCATAATGACCATATCGAGTTTGGAATGCTGTCTTATGAATGTCCTCACCTCTAATCCTTAACTAATGATATCCCGACCTTAAGTCGATATTAGAAAATCACTGTGCACCCTGTAACTGGTCGAATAGATCATCTATCATCAGAAGTGGATATTTGTTCTTCACCGTTACCTTGTTCAACTGTTTGTAATCGATGCACATACGAAGGCTATCATCCTTCCTCTTAACAAACAACACTGAAGCACCCCAAAGAGAACCGTTCGGTCGAATAAATCCCTTGTCTAACAACTCCTTTAATTGAGTCTCCAACTCTTTCAGCCCGGTTGGCACCATCCGATAAGGTGGAATCGATATCGGATCGGTAACAGGCTGCACCTCTATAACAAACTCAATCTCTTGATCAAGTGGAAGTCCTGGTAACTCCTATGGGAATACATCAGAAAAATCTCGTATGACAGGTATGTCTCCAACCCTCAACTCTGATCCTTTAGATTCAGTCAGAACAAAAGTTAATTATGTCTCTCATCCACGACGACTCTTCTTTTCTGCTCTGACCACTGATACGTATCCTCGCACCACACTGTCTCGCTCACCCTGGTAACAGAACTCAGTCTGACCAGGCGATCAAAAACAAACTCTTTTAGCAAAGCAATCCAAAGTCGCATGCCAGTCAGAAAGCTAATCCATGCCTAGGATAACATCAAACTCTCCCACGTCTAGCAAGATAAGATCGACCACTAACTCATGTCCATCAATGGCAACCACACAACCTTGGACCCCAGATTCAGTCAACATCTTGCTACCCAGAGGTGATGAAACCTCTAATAGCCTATCCAA
>CAODLS010635332.1:0-14262 GCA_948243855.1 Flueggea neowawraea
ATAGGCATTTTTCTTCAATTTTTTAATAATTTAAGTTTTTATTTTATATATTTTAGTTTTTTTCAATAATTTAATTTTTTATTTTATAGGTTATTAAAAATATCAAAATATATTTTTAGTTGAAAGAATAAGTAGAATAATTCCCACAAAATATTTATATTAAATAAATATTTTTATTATAATTTATATGTTATAAATAAATAAAATAATGAGTGAAGTGATTATAAGTTTCATACTAAAATATAATAAGAGCTTAATTATTAGGAAGAGACAATATGATAGATGATGAATTAGCAGATTATTGATATAATAAACTTATCAACTCTTAAAAGTATATAAGGAATAGAAATACCCTAAACTAAGTTTAGACTTTTTGTCAAATGGTTATTTTGTAATATCTATTATGTGTTATAATGAGAAACTAATTATTTTAATGAAAGAAAGACTGAGGTTTGACAATCAAGTTGGATTATAATAAATAACGAAGTCTATAATATATATTGTTTTCAAGACCAAATAATGTATCACAGAAGTAGTTGCATTGCGACAATTTACCATCAGTGTCATAATAAAGGGACTAGAGAAAGGCTGATTTGCAAATTCAAAATCAAGGATCGATGCGAAGTTGAATTTAGAGAAATTTAAGGGGTGCGACAGCCATAGAATTACAATGTGTAGAAAAAAGAGAGCAACAACTTTTATAATGCAAAAATTTGGGGTGTGGGGAGGCGTAGTGGTGGGAACCTGTCTAAGGAGAGAAGGCGAGAGAATGCAGCCTCAGATCCACGTCAGCTAAAGACCACGTGTCAGTAAGTCGAGTTTGAGCGGACCTCAGATATTCGGAGCGTCAATCAACATTGACATCTGCTCATGTACGTGTCCAAATCTCCTTCGTTACGTAGATGATTTCATCGGACAACTGGAACCACCCCAATAAAGCCACCCGCCCCGCCGCCTCACCCGAGTCACCTCCTAATTCGGAATTCCTTGGGCTAGTTTGGCAAGAGGAGCATGTTGTCATCTGCACTTTTTGTATTTAACATCTTTATAAAAAAAAAATATTTTTTTTATTTTTTTATTATATAATTATTATCAATCATTATATAAATTATACAAACTATTTCTTTTACCGAACAAATCCCTTATTTCTTAGTAAAATTAATTTCTATAAACTAACTCTTCATATATTATAATTTTTAAACATTCAAATTAAAATATTAAATATAATTAAATTTTTTAATTGTATTTTAATGAATATTTAAGCTTTTTGATTTATAAAACTCACTACTCTTCTTTGTAAATTTTTTTGAAGAAACTCTTCTTTGAAACTATTCCATAAGAGTGAATTACTTTTCAGTTATAACACGCGATTAATATCTTTAGATTGACAATTATTAAACAGATAAATTGTACTCTTAAATTGTTGGATGTGTAAAATAAACTCCAAGCCTCACTCAATCACTTGCTGTAAATTTCAGTATCAAACAGGAACAATCTTTGTATGAAATTTGGTGCAGAGGAGACTGTTGAGGTTGGTTTTGTACAAGAAAATGCCAATATTTTTTTATCTTCCACTTTTATTACTAATTTCGTATATTGTAAACTATATTCAATATTGTTAATAAACGAGTTAATTGTAATAGTAGAAAAAAGTAAATTGTTATAAATTATATTATTATTAAATATTTTTAGTAAATTTGTTGTTATTTAAAATAGCTATTTTGGGGAAATTTATTACTCCATTATTATTTGAGAAAGAAGCTCGTCGTGGTGATGCTGGACAAAAAGAAAATTGAAATTGATTTTCAATTTCAATAATTTGCAATGGATGCTCCCACGTCATTACCCCACGGCGCTAGAGAAGAGAATCGGACACGAATCTCGTATTCGATGATCTTTGCCACGTGGTGATACTACTTAATGAAATTTTAGTTAAACAGAGAATGCTTTTCCTACAAAAGTTTAAAACACCACAAAATAAAATATTGCCGAGAGTGCCAGACCCAAAATAAGGTGACTGTGACTGTGAGAGAGGCCGTCTCTCCCAGGACCACATGCGTGTCAGCAAAGGAAGGTTGTTACAAAAACTCGTGTTGAAACCCCATTGGGCCACGTATACATTAACAAGGCGCTGTACACGTGTTAATAAATCACCAGGAGAGAGAAAGATGGACGGTGGAGATACTATCTTGTAGTAGTTCGACGTCATACAATCTGTACATGTCGGATCTCTCTGCCCGTAGGTGACGGCCAGTTGCTGCCCGCAATTCTCGTGTGGCCCCCAGGTGAAAACATAAAAAAAATTTCTCCATCTGCCATTTTAATACGTTCCCCTTTAAACTCAAAAAGATCTCCCATATCTCATCTCCTTTCTCTCTCGTCTCTCAACTCAACAGTCCTTTCTGTTTCTGTGCCTTTTTAAGTATTTGGCAACGTCGTCGTTTTTTTTAGCCGCCGTGTTTCGTCAGATCAGAAGAGGTGAGGTTTTGATTGATGGCTGGAATGTGTTGTGGTGTTGTTGGTGAGAGTGAGGCGGCTGCTCCTGTTGAGCCTACCACGCTTGTTTCCCGGAGGAGGACGTTAGACCTTATTCCTCTCAATTTTATAGCCGACGTTGCTGTTACACCTTCCGTTGATAACAACCGGAAACGGCAGAGACTCGATCTATCTTCTTCTTTTACTCCTCCTATCGTATCCTCTTGTGATTGCAAGAATTCAGTTGAGAACTGTAAATCAGTTGAAGATTGTAACGGTAACGGAAGTAGCCAAAACGTAATAGAGGCCATGAAATTGGAGCATGAGGTAGTAGTACAGGAGTCGCTGAAATTCGGTATGACTTCGGTTTGTGGTCGAAGACGTGACATGGAAGACGCTGTTTCAATACACACGACTTTGAGCGGCGAAAACACTTCCTTCTTCGGTGTATTTGACGGCCACGGTTGCTCTCATGTAAATACTTCAGTTTTACATCACTGATATGTTTTGATTCCGTTACGGTTTTTCGCATTCTACTGTTAAACTAACTAAATTTGGTTAATTTTTTTTAGGTAGCTGTGAAGTGTAGAGATCGATTACACGAGATAGTGAAAGAAGAAATCGAGACTGTTTGTCAAGAGGAGAGTTTGGAGTGGAAAGATATGATGGAGAGAAGCTTCGCAAGGATGGACGAAGAAGTGGAGGACAGAGGTGATGTAGAAGATACGAACTCAACTTGCAGGTGCGAGCTTCAGACTCCTCGGTGCGACGCCGTTGGATCCACCGCGGTAGTCGCCGTCGTAACTCCCGAGAAAATCATCGTCTCCAACTGCGGCGACTCTCGCGCCGTCCTATGCAGAAACGGCGTCGCCGTTCCACTCTCCTCCGATCACAAGGTGAGACTCGCAGCAGAGATCTATTTCATGATTCCGGCTTGTGAGTACACGCGCCAATCATTTTTGTGAGTAGTGGGAGTTCCACTTGTGATTAGGCGTGGGACCTGTATAGGTCAACTAGTGTAGCCTTTTCGAGTGTGTGGCCTTCACGAGTCATTTTGGGGCTAAAATTAATTTTATTTTTCAATTCTTGTAAAATTTTCATCTTATGTAGATGTGTTTGTTTTAATGCACAGCCGGATCGGCCCGACGAGTTGCTTCGAATCCAAGATGCTGGTGGGCGCGTGATCTACTGGGACGGTCCGAGAGTGTTAGGAGTCCTGGCGATGTCCAGAGCCATCGGTGATAGTTACCTGAAACCGTACGTGATTTCGGAACCGGAGGTAACGGTCACTGACCGAGCGGATGAAGACGAGTGTTTGATTTTGGCTAGTGACGGTCTTTGGGACGTCGTGTCAAACGACACCGCGTGTGGTGTCGCTCGTATGTGCCTACGTGCGAAGAAACCACCGTCTCTTCCCGGATTTCCGGGGACGGAGGCTGCCGTGGTCGGTGGTTCGGTGGAGAGTTCCGACAAGGCATGTTCAGATGCGTCAATTCTGTTGACTAAGTTGGCCTTGGCAAGGCATAGTACGGACAACGTTAGTGCTGTTGTGATCGATTTGAGAAGTAATCGGCATGGATCGCGGAAAGATTAGATAGAGATAATTAACTCTTACTAATTAGAAGCAAGAATTAAACCAAAAAAACATATACGTACATAGAGTATTTTTAATTTTGGGTTCTAATTTGTATTTTATTTTCGTTGAAGGTTTCACAATGTTAGCAAAAAGCAAAGCAGCTCTCACATGATCAGATTTTTCATATTTACATTTGAGTTGTGTTTTACAGAGTTGCAGAAACCTGCAGCTTTATGAATATACACTAGTGTGCAAAAGGAGGGGGACTTTTGTTCCTCAAAATCCCAATTAATGTTTCTCACATTACATGGTAATTATCATTATTTTCTCCAAATCTCACATTACATTGATGTCGTCATTGTGGCAAGCATCTAAGATCTGGCCTAAATTACATTGATTTGCGGAATAGTGTAGTTACATTCATATAGAGGAAATGTATTTGATTGGAGAGGGGAAACCCATCGTGATAATGGCTTTTAGCTGGTGGTGTGTATCACCATCTGTGTGCTGTCCTAGATTTGATGGCGATGGCTTACTGGCGGGGTCCTATCTCAAACCCAATTGATTCAACCAAAGACTCTAATCCACTCTTTGTTAATCATCTTTTACTGGCCTAGTTGATTCATTCTAGCCTTTGACATTGAACTAGCTAATTGCGTAAATAAACTATGTGGAACCATGGTCGTCTAAAACCGGGTACTTGTACGAGTTGAGCAGAAATGGTGAAAACTAAGTACAGGGGTGTGCAACATGTTAACTTGCTTAACCATTGACATGAAAAAACCCGACCACGACCAGTCGCCTTTGGAGGGTAGACCTGAAATGGCAGGCCATTCGCGTCATGATTATCGCTGATTTGGAGTACACTCGTATTACACTTTCGTAAGGTTGTGGCTACACTTCCGTAAGGTCGTGGCCCAAGTGGGACACTTGGTTGCTATTTCTGATGTCCATAAGTCCAATTAAAATTAACAATGTTTATCGTTGAATCGACAGTTCGTACATGATAAATTTGTTAGTTTAAACAGAAAAATATAGTAATATTTTTATGAAAATTCATATTTAATGCGTAAATAATTGTATTGGATTAGATGTGTTAAACCTATAGATAAGAGAACACATAAATGATTATGTAAACATACCAAGAAGTAAGAACGATAAATTAAGCCAAAACGTATGAGATGGCAATGAATCAGAAAGGGATAAAACAATGCGGTATAGATAAGAAGCATGCGATTAGATTGTGCGTAACTTGTAAGACATTCTGTGACATAGGCCAGATCCAGATAGACCTCATGCTCAGTTTATTTATGTCTATAATGTTGTTCGTGATGGCCATCTAACCAAAATCCGGATTAGAGTGATGTTGATTCCGGGAGGTTTGTAAACAGAACCATGTCTCATTCTCTCTATTGGGAATGAAGCATCTTCCATTTCTATTCATATCCTTATCCATCAATTATCCAAACGGTGCCGACTAAATTCTCAACCCAAGTGAGCATATTGAATGGAATGATGCGAAATTTTTCAAAAGAAAAAAAAAGGGTTGCTGTCGTGAGTTCTAACCACAATTTCTAACAAGTTTATGCGGAAATTGACAAGTGAAAATGCACTTTACTTATTAGAAACAAGCTCCACGTTACTTATATAATGTTTACTTATATGGAGAATAAGCATTTTTGATAGCTGAATTATTGAGCATCGGATTCTATTTATTTTGCGTTTCAGAGCAGAAAATATTTCGCCATAAATCAACCATCATTGATGCATATTTTCTTTTCCAGTGAATGTATAAGAACAAAAACATAAGTGTTAATTATGCCACATGTCTCAAATGAAATTAAGATTTTGACAAAAAGAATTCAAAGTTTGATAATTATGTGAATGCCATTTTCTATAGTTTTTGTTTCGCCATATGCTATTTTTGGAAATTTGATCTTAAAAATGCCATATTCTTTTTACTCATTTTTTCAATTTTTTTATATGTCTCCTCGTTTCTTTTTGTTCCTCTCCTCTTCTGCTCTCGTTTCTCTCTCATAGTTTTTCTCCTCCTCTCTCTCTTCTTTCCTTACTGTTCCTCTCTCACCTAAAACCCTAGCCGCTCCCCTCCGCCCTCCCTCCTCCACCACTTCTCTCTTCCTCTCTCCCTTCTCTCCTTCATCTTCTCTTATTATTCCTCAGCTATGCTCTCTTGTTCTCGGGTCTCTCCTCTCATCATTCATCTCGGCTTCGCTTTCTCCTATTTCGCTCGTCTCCCTTTCCTGTCCGTTTCGCCTCCTTGTCGGTCTCTCTCATTGCCTTTGTCTATTTCCACATCAGTCTGTGATTGAGGCTAGCGGTGGGAGTTGAAGAAGTCTTGTCGATCTATGATGGAGTCTCATTGGTCTGTGATGTGTCAATGATGAAGGCTAGTGGCAGGAGTTGAAGGAGGCGGCAAGATTTTTGTGTTGTGAAGAGGCGACAACTAGGGGTAATTACATTTGGAGACGTTCGTAAACATTTAAAGATATTTAGAGACTTTTGGATATCAAATTAATTATCATTAAATAAAGTAAAATTCATAAAAATATATACAAATAATTGAAGTTAATTAATAAAATTATATAAAAAAATTATTGAATCAATTTTTTTATAAAAGAATTGTGTAATTTGGACACATTTGGAGACTTTTAGAGACCTTCTGAATTAAACCAAATTTCTCATTAAAAAAATTGAAAACTATCTTTTAAAGACTTTTGGAAATTTCTTTTGAAAACTTTTTGGAGATCTCCTGAGAAATTATATAAATTTTTTTATTGAAATTCATTTTTTTTTGTAAAAAAATTTCTCGCAAAAGTAGAATTTTGCAAATAAGTTTTTTTTCCTAGTTTTGAAAATTGATATTATTGAAAGATATTTTTAAAATCAAATATTTCACTTCGAACACTTTGACATAGAAGTGTGATTTTCTCAAAACATAAGTGTGTGTGTGTGGGTTCACATAGAAGAGGAATGAGCCCAAGTTGTTTGGGGGAAACCCATGATCTGCGCTTTTCCAAGAAGTGCATTAAAAAGGCCCACTAAAATTACCACTCAGCAAGCTAAAAAGTGTTGGTTACAGAGCAGTCCAGCAATGATTCCATTGGTTATTTATAATATATTTTTTTTATCTAAATTATTTTGTTAAATAAAAAAACACTTCAAAATCTTTTAATTTTTTAAATAATACAAAATAAAAATTCAAAAGTACAAATATAAAAAATTGTCTTTGTAACACAAGATCATTTAATTCAATTAATATAATAAAGAAATTATTTTAAAAAATATCATAGTATACTTATTATATATGTGGGACAAATGTAACGTGTAAAAACTATCTATTACAATTAATTTTTACTTCTTTTATTTTAAAAAATAAACATTATTACTATTTTTTATATAAATTGAAATTAATTGAGTTTTAGATTGTTTTTTAATCAAAAAATAAAATAAAAATATCGTGATGGTGTCATGCATAAACCTTTAGCTAGTTTATGATAATTTAACGTTTTTCTCGCTTATAGGTGAACTCATTGGGGCTATACCCACCCATAGGCAATACTTTTTACGGCCGGATCAACTAAAATAGAATCCGCTCATGTGTAGTAGGCTAAATTTCATTAATATGATCAAGAAAAATACCCAATTGTCAAAAATACAAAAGTATCCGACGGTAAACTATACCTGGAATCAGTATCCAATGACAAGGATGGATTTCTAAATTAGATAAGGTGAGGACCGTGCCCCAAAAATTTGGAAATTCTCAAATATATATATATTAAAAATCAAAGTATGCATTTATAAATATAAATGAGTTTGTCTTTGTAAAAAATTGTAACTTTCATCATAATGAACAAATAATTTGAAGACGTTGGTATAAGAGCAACATGGTTTATTTGAAAGAGAAAAAGATATAATAAACAAATAAAACTATACATTAAGTACCAATGGTTGAGACGATTTTTAGGTTTAAATTGTTGGACCCAAAAAAATTAACTCAAATTTTCAAATATTTTTTTTTATTTATGAATTTGTCTGGTAATTAAATTTTAATTGTTATAAACTAAATTTCACCGTATCTCTTAAGCGTAAAATCTCCGTAACATCCCACATTGTTGGAGAATGTTGTGAAATTTGGTTTATAACAATTAATATCTAACTATTAAACTAACTTGGGGTAAATCTGTTGGACAATTGATTTTGATTTAAAATTTTCTGAAACAATGTGCCCTTCAATGCCATTCTATTCTAACAATTGACTTTCTCAGGGTTTCGAGTGTTCAGTCTATCAGAGCTTTCTGACTATACAATGGATAAGACAGCGGCTTCTTCCCGGTAATTATCCTTTTCCTTTTAAATTTCTCATCTTTCGGGTTTTTTGTTTGAGTTGTTCATCTTTGCGTGGAAAATTGAGTCCTTGCTGTGATTCTTTGAAGTGGGTTTACATCTGAGTCGTCTTGTTCTATGAAATTTGAATTGCTTTTCATTTTTTGATGACTCCATTGTGCCGTGGAAGCCTTCTTTTTTTGTTTGTAACTATTGGGTTTTGATTGTTAAATTGAAAAGATTGTTACTTTATCAATGATCAAGAAGTGCATGCAAGAACAGTTGCAGTACAATGAACGTTATAAAATTTGATACAAGTAGATTTTTGAGTCCCGTCATGTTGGGTTTCTTCACAATTTTTGGCTGATAGAGGAATTTAAACCAAGTTCTATGTGTAAGGCATAATTTTTATGGTGATTACATGTCAGACCAAGTTCTAAAAGACTTTCTGAGTCGATTGAACTCCATTTGCGGTTAAGCTTCTTTATTCTTGAATTGTTTTGCATTCTTTTTTCATTATTCAAGCAGTGAGCTTGGTTTATATTGCATATTTGACTTAACATTGGAGTCATTAATTTTATTGTGACATGTTTTTTTTATTATATGCTGATAGAATGTAAATTAAACTACAATGTACTCTATTATGGTAGACGCATTAGATGTGTAAGTTATGAAACTGCAGAAGAAGAAAATAAATTAGTAGTACAAGTCGATGAAACTGAACAAATTTTGCATTGCTGACATGACTTCACATTTACAATGCTGTATCTGGATAGATTTGGTGGGTCTTTGAGAAATGAAATGTTAGATTTCCCTGCTTTCTCAGGGCTTGTTTGTTAGGAGTAGCATTTTGTGCATTTGTGTATTTTTTATAATGATTGATAATGATTGCATAGTGAAAAAGTAGAGAGAAAACACGTCTTTTAACAAGATACTAAATACATAAAATGCTAAATGCTACTCCTAACAAACAAACCCTCAATCTTTTTTGCAACTGCTGCGAGTAGTATTACCAAGTCTTGTTAATGGTGGTTATCACTGCATCCTTCATAAGGCTTGTGTTACACTTTTGACATACGTAATTCCAGTTCAGTGTTATTTCAAAGTGAAACAGAATGAATGCCTGCAGTGTATTGGAGCCTACTCTTAAAGCTATACTGGATGTGATCTCCCCCAAGCAGGAGGACTGGGCTGTACGATATAAAATCATTGAAGACCTAAAAGATGTTGTTAGATCTGTGCAAAGTCTGAGAGGTACTCATGCGATATTTTGATATTTTCTTTTCTTTCTATCGGGATTATCTGAATTTTACATAGAGAAGATACATCCTCCCTTGTCTGTGCTTTGCATAAACTTTTCTAAGAGATCAGTCTGAAAGACAATTGTGCAAAAATGGTCATGTCATAAATTATGAGACTTTCTTGCAACTTAAGTTTAAGCCATTAATAATTCAATGAACATTCATGGTCCCAGGTGAATGGCCTATTGTCATGTTGGTAAAATCTTCTGATATATAGTTAGAATACTTGTCAACACTGAAGTAATGATAAGCTAGAGTGTTCTTTGCATGCATGTGATTTCAGTCTCAACAAAATTGAATAGTTTAAATCTTTTAGGGCTTGGAATTTCCTCAAGCTCTCAGCATAGATGAATTGTTTTTCCTTTTGACTTGGAAATGGTGCATTATTTTTAATCAAGTGGGACTTCTTCGTTTATTCCATTTCTATCACGTAGTCTCATTGACAATGCTGTTCTTGTGACCAACAGGTGCTACTGTGGAGCCATTTGGTTCATTTATATCAAATCTCTTTGCACGATGGGGAGACTTGGATATCTCTGTCACTTTATCCAATGGTTCTTGTTTATCATCTGCTGGAAAGAGGCTCAAACAGAATTTACTCGATGATCTACTAAGAGCTTTGAGGCAGAAAGGTGATTAATTTACATTGTTGTTCTCCCTTGTCAACTTTTTGCTGCAATACAAGCTTCTAGTCAGATTTCATCTCTGTTTGATTTGTTACCTTTTTTATTACTTAGCTTCTAAGTTTGATTGTTGCATGTATGGTGACAATTTGATAATTATGGCCTGAAACTATGTACTGAGCTTGTCATAATCATTTTTATATGAATAATTGTCTTGCAAATGGGAATTACAAATATGACACCATCTTCATTGCAATCCCGCTGCTGAAGATGAAATTCACTTCCACTCACATTGCTCCTGTATTCTTTGGTTGTCTTTGGCTCTGTTTGAATAGTAAGGGTTACTGTGTGTAAACAAATTACCGCTTTACATACTGAGTTGTCCATGCATTGATATATTTTTCAATCTAAATTTAAAACATGGATCTGCAGGTGGATGGCGCAGGTTGCAATGTATTAGGAATGCAAGGGTTCCCATTTTAAAATTTGAAAGTGGGCATCAGAGAATCTCTTGTGATGTTTCAATTGATAACTTGGAAGGCCAAATGAAGTCAACTTTCTTGTTTTGGGTCAATATGATAGATGGACGCTTCCATGATATGGTCTTGCTGGTATGTTCTCAAAGCAAACGTGGGTATGATTAGATGTGCATTTGCATCTGTTTAATCTCAATTTCTGACATATGTAGGTTAAGGAATGGGCGAAAGCACACAAAATCAATGATTCAAAGGCTGGGACACTAAACTCATATTCTCTCAGTTTGCTTGTCATCTTCCACTTTCAGGTGATAATATATATATATATATATATATATTTTTTTTTTTTTTTTTTTTTTCTTCGTCGTCTAAAACCTGAGTAGTCATTGTGTAAAATGGGTGTCATGCATCCTCTTGCCTTCTGTCCCTTGCATCTTGTATGTGATTTCTCTTTATTGCATATTAATTGTTTCTTCACTTTCATGGCATCACTTCGACATGTAGATTCTTCCCTTCGTCTATGCAGTTTTTTTTTTGTGTCTGCATAATATATTTCATTTTGTTTTTGTGCATAAGTTCATCTTTGTATTTCCTAGATATATATCTGATTGGTGGTTAAAAGTTCCATTTCCAATTTTTTTCCTTCATCTGATTATTCTCTACCTTGCAGACCTGCATACCTGCAATCTTACCTCCGCTAAAGGATATATACCCTAGGAGTGTTGTTGATGATCTTAAAGGTAATTTTCATTTTCCTTTTTAATACAAAAAGGGGATGGTTTTGACTTTTGGTAGAAAATGATTATTTTGTGTCGTGGTTCAGAGATTTTGATCTATGTTTCAAGGTTATTAATTAATGCTTGCAGATCATCTCATCTGACAGTTGTTTATACAATGTTACCTTCATTGACAACTGCTCTTTGTTCTTGTGGTGCATTATTTTCATTGCTAAAGCAAATGGAGTTTCTTGACACAATCCTAGAAATCAATGGCTTGATTAGAGCAACTGACGGGGGCCTTTATACTTCATGCAGGTGTGAGGATTGATGCAGAGAGAAATATAAAAGAAATATGTTCTGCTAACATAGCTCGATACAAATCAAACAAATCCAGAGCTATTAATCGAAGTTCTTTGTCTGAGCTTTTTATCTCTTTCCTTGCAAAGGTAATGAATCCTGCAACGTTTCCATTTGCCTTTTGCAATTAATTCTGTGCCTAGTAGGTAATGCAATGATTATGCCACTGCCGCTTTGTACTTGAACCTATATTTGCTGTATAGTCGGCCAGATGTTTATATACATATTTTATCTTAATGTTCTCAGATGAGAATTAGCTGAAAGCAATGTTGGTATTATATGATCTGAATGTTCTCTTTTGATACATATGCTGCTTACTCCTTTGTATAATTACATTCCCACTTAGGCTGGCTGAAGCTGCTGAAAGATCGTATACTTTCGCTTTAATGTTCTTCTATATTCGTTTTTGCAGTTTTCTGATATTAGTGTGAAGGCAAAACAACTAGGAATATGCACTTTTTCAGGACAGTGGGAAAGCATAAACAGCAATACCAGATGGTTGCCTAAAACTTATGCACTATTCGTAATTGTCTCTCGCTTTCGCTTCCCACTAATTATTCTCATTATTTCAGATGGTTGCTGATTTTCTTTGTGCTATTCTGATTCCTTTTTAGATCGAGGATCCTTTCGAGCAGCCAGAAAACAGTGCAAGAGCTGTCAGTGCGGCAAACTTGGGAAAGATATCCGAAGCATTCCATAATACTTATTATAGCTTGCTATATGCTAATCAGATTCAGACATCTCTGCTCGACATGTTAGTCAGGCCACAGGTATCACAAGTTATCGCTGGAACATCAGTTGGGAATTCGACCAACACTTCAGGTCACAATCTTACAATTCGTCAGGAAGTGAGCAGGACTTTATATGCTTCAGGTCCCAGCCTTGCAATTCATCAAGAGAGCACAACTATACGCTTAGAGCCGCAATTACATCACCAGATTCAGAAAACCAAATCAGAAAATCATTCTAGATATCAGACCCCTAGAAGCAAGGAGAATGACAACCTGGGGACAAAAAGAAAGGGAAGTCGTCCCAATAATTTGACCAATCAAAGACATGAAACTTTTGTAAACAATTTGACCAAGCAAAGACAGGAGAGTCAATCGAACAATCTGCCCAAGCAAAGACAGGAAAGTCAACCGAACTGTTTGTCCACGCAAAAACAGGAAAGTAAACCGAATCTGTCCAAACAAAAACAGGTCAGTAACCCATACAATCTGAAGAAGCAAAGTCCAGCACAGCCATATCGAAATCAAAGCCAGCAAATTTGGAGGCCAAAATCTGAGGGGTAGACATGTTTTGCATCTATGTAGCCCTAAATCTTGCAACGGGCAGGTTTCAACTTTTGGCTCATCCTTTGGAAGACATTTCGTTAGTTTTCGTATGGCATTGAGAAATATTTTTTCCATATGATTTTGGGAGTTGAACAAGTTTTGGTAGATGCCAAAACTGATCTGACAATGATTGCATGTAAATGCTAAACGCTACATTAAGAATCTGCGTTTCTTTACCATCAGAATGTTATCATGTTCATCAAAATCTTGAATTCTTGATTCATATGGGAAAGAATTCAAGGCAAAATTTACAAGAGGAAAAAAACTCCAATGGTTTTTCACATCACACATTTCTTTTTCTGTTTGGTAAATGAAAAAAAAAAAAGATTGTACAAGAACTAAATGAATGAATAATGTGAGTATAACAATGCTTGTAAGTGGAGATGAATTCCTATTCCACAACAGTGTTAGTAAGGGACATCAGAATTTTTATGATGCTTTGACTACCTACATCTCACTCGTATCAGCATCTGCATGGACTATATGCCAAGTCCCTGAATTGGCACAGTATGAGAGAATCTCAGTTTGCATTCATCTAATCAACCCAAGCCAATCAACAATACTGCTTGCCACTGAAGTAACTACTTCTAGCCATCTTTTTCTCAATTTCTGACAATTGCCTTTGGAAAAGGTTAATCTATAGTTGTGAATTTATAGCTTAAGAATGTAAAAGGCGTTTGTCACACGTCAGGATCCTGTAACTTGCATGAGGACCCTCGGATGTGTCATGCACTGCTGCAACCCAACCCATAGCCTTGGCTATCCCCTGAAGCTCATTAATGGCGTCGACAGTGTCACGAATATATGCTCGACTGCCAGGTCTGAGTATGCGATCCATCTCAAGCATGATGGTTGACATGTTACATCTGATAGAAACATCATAAATCAGATCAGAATTCCATCTTAACATAAAGCGAACGTAGTCCAGTCATAGGGTTTAGAACCAGATAAATTAAGTGCAGCATTAGCTTACCTTTTCCTCTCAACAGAAAAGAGGTTAGCTGCATGTAATAAATCATAGGTTCTGGGGTACGTATCAAATGGTTCACACCTGATG
>CAODLS010635358.1:0-10329 GCA_948243855.1 Flueggea neowawraea
GTAAATGTAATACATTTAGTGACAAAATATAAAAATTACGTAAAAATTATTCAGATTAAGTAAAAGTTAATTAAATTAAGTAATTTACTCGTTACTAAATTTTGTTTACCTTTACTTAATTTTTTATAATTCTGTTAGAGCTAAAATAATTAAGTAAAAGTTTTTGATATTAAGTAAAATGTGCTTAAATTAAGTAACTCAACTTTTACTTATTTTTTTTGTTTTTACTTAATTTTTAAAAATTTTGTAAAAGGTAAAATATTAAGTAAAATTTTGTAAAATTAGGTAAAAGTAAAAAATATTAAGTAATTTGTCGGTTACTTAATTTCTTACACGTTTACTTAATTTATTAAAATTTAGTAAACAGTAAAAAATTAAGTAAAAGGCCTCAAATATTATGTAAAAGTAAAAAATATTAAGTAACTGATAGGTTACTGAATTTGTATTACTTTTACTTAATTTCTTAAAATTCTGTAACTGAGAGAGTATACTCCTGGATCCAATAGCTCACATTCATTTTCCTCTACCAATGATCAGAATTAATGCTCCTCATTGAGTCCACCAAACAGGCGCCTCACTGTAGTCACACCCTACAGTATGGTGATTCAAAGACAAAGATGAGCAATTGGTGTTTTAGAGAAGCAAACGATGTTGTCTTCGCGTTTTCAGATGACATGCGTTTCATGGACCCAAAACAACGTGCCGCTTAGAATGAAGAATCGATGACACATCATGTGAAGATGTTGAACTAGGTGATGTTCATTTAAGGCCAAGCAGCATGATGCTCGATGATTGAAACGACGAGTCATGTAGTGACGTGAACAACCTGTCATTCGGAATGTCCATATGACATGTCGTTTTGAACTATACATGCTAATCCGAAGGAGGAATCGATGACATAGCGTGAAAATTTGTTGAACGACGTGTTGTATCCATTCGAGGCTGAACGACATGACGTTCGATGGTTAAATCGATAAGTCGTGTAGAGACGTGAACAACCAGCCATTTTGAGTGTCCATACGACGTGTCATTCAGAGCTATTCTAAGATGACCACCACCATATTGGCGTTTAGGAGACACATCTCAAAGAACTTTACCCACACTACCATGTAGGCGTTCAGGAGCCATACCTTAGAGAACTTCACTCGCCCTCCCCCACCATGTGGGCGATTAGGAGCCGCATTTCAAAGAACTTCACCCTTACCACCACATGGGCGTTCAAGAGTCGTACTTGTGCAACTTCACCCCCACTACCACGTGGGCATTCAGGAGCCGCATCTTGAAGAACTTCACCCCTATTACCATGTGGGCGTTTAGGAGCCATACCTCAGAGAAATTCACCCTCACCACTATGCGGACGTTTAGGAGCTTTCCTCTAGGTGAGGATGACAATCCTTCAAGCTTTTACAAGATTCAATTATCAGAAACTTCTTCTATTCAAGCTTGCAGTTAAAGGTTTCCTAATGCCAATGACATTGAAGTAGAAGTATTCTCCCTTTTGAAGACTTGAGTGAGGGAAGACAAAGTGCGGAATTAATGAGACTTTCTTGTTTATTCCACAAAGATGTAGTTTAGTCAGTGCACACCTCTTCATTTTACATCCTGCTCATGAAGACTTTGTCAACTACTTGATTGTTTCTACATGATCCCCTCATAAGGACTTAGTGTAATGACATGTCTTGCTCATATGGATTTAACCCAAAGAACACTTAAAGCCATCGCCTTTTGCTCTTCACACTCATTGGTGGGTTTATTCTTTTAATCGATTCACCTAATGCTCTTAACGTATATGTTCCCCAATCACTTTGGAAAGCCTCAGATGTTCAAAACTTCTACTCAAAATCATTTTACAAAACCATTATTAAACAATAATAAATACAAAATCCAAATTTCATTTTAAGCATAAAAATTCAAAAGTAACATTTCGTTATAGTAAAACATAGCTATGATTTCAAAATACGAAGGAAGTAATTGTAAGTAAAATTAGATAGTCAAAATAATTATATACAACCAGAAACTCACTAATAATTGGTGTGGGGCATCTAATATATAGCATACGGACTAGGACTCAAACAAAAGGGAACTCACTACTGATCAAAATGCTTTACTGAGGGTTGAAAGTTAGACAAACACTATCACCAAAATAGTCTAAAATGTTAAGGCCACTAGAAGGGGGTGAGAATACTTAGCAAGGAATAGCACTCTAAAGCGACTCCAGATCCTCACATAAACTGTTTTGAAAATAGTTCGGAAAAATACTGCATACACGTATATACTTATATAATGTCAATATGCATGCCAATACGTACTAGTATTAGTTCAAAAACTTTTCTTAACACATTTCACAGAAATAGAAAACAATATGCAATCAAATAAATGCTACATACACAAAGTTTTAGAAAACAAATTTTGATATCATTGATCATACATTCATAATATACTGAAACTGCTATTTTAGCAAGTCCAGATCAAAATCAAACTAGTAACCTTAAGAGCCAAAACAGTACCCAGCTCAAAAGAGCTAAACAACTGATAGCCTAGGGGCTAAAACAGTATCTAACTCCATAAGTTTCATGACCCAATAATGAACCATGATCGGTATACAAGTTGAATCGAATCGGAGGTCCGATCCATCTCGTACAAGCCTCAGAGATTCAGACATTCTACCCACTTATTCATTAATTTAAACATATAATTTATAAATAAATATCGATAAAGTATAACATATCAAAAATAATGATAAGAATTAGTGAATAAATACAATATCCAAAATGCAAAATAAACCCCAGTAATCCACTAGCACTCGGTTATGGAGCTCCAACCAAAATTAAAGGAGCCAACCAAAAGGGCATCAACTAATCAAATCAACGATGCCTCACTAACTATTTGATTGTCGGATGGTTGCTAGAGACCAAATGAATCTCCTGAAAAATATAAAAGGGAAGGGGGTGAGTAAACTAAGTGAGGAATAACACTCTAGATCGCCTCTGGGATATCATATAAACTATTTTGAAAACGTTTCAAAAATACTACATGCAGATATACTTATATACATACGTATACATTCTAAGTACATAACAGTTTCTGAAACTCATTTTGAAATCGTTTGCACCCTCAGTAAACAACATACAATCATATTGTGCAAATATATTTATACATATCCTATACATATATACTGGATATATGACTGGGATGGAATTGAATTGAACTGATAAACAACTGAATTTGATTAACTGATGTGGAATATGCCACCAAACTTGTGTGTCTGACTGAGCACACAATGTTACCACTAATCCTAGTAACCAGGCCTTGACTAATCATTGTTATACCAAAGGTTATGCCTCTCCATAACTGAGTGTCCCAAATAATAGAATATATATATATATATATATACCGATCACAGGTAAGCAAGCAAAATAGATATATAATGTTGATATTGATATTAGTACTGATACTGATACTGTTATTCATAATGATACTGAACTTATCTTAGCTTATACAAATAACATCATTCCTTATTACACATAATCAAATTTTAATGAATCTCAATCCTTAATTAGTCTGGTTAACATATTTAAGTCAGATCATAACAAAACGTATAAGATTTGGAAAACATAGCCTATATGTTTGAAACTACCACTACACTCACCTGGTACCAAACTAGAAGTCCAGTCAAGCACCACTGGCCACGCTGACAAGTACATGAAGCTAAAATAGATAAGACATATCAAACATATCAGAATGTGGTACTGGTACTGTGGCTGTATCAAAAAATGTATGCAATGCAAATACAGATGCAACCCCTCGCACAACGTCAAAAAACCTATTTCGATTGATGATCTATCGCTTTCACCTCAAAAATTGGATTCTACATAAAATTATGATTTACTCCTTAAACTTTTGCAAAATTACACTTTGGCCCTAAATTCTCATAAAATTATAAATTAGTCCCCAACTATTCAAATTTATGAATTAGTCCTCAACTAGTTAGAATTTACAATTAAGATCCTAAACTCTTAAAAATCACAAAATTACCGTCAACTTTCAGAAATTCTAAATCTAACCCAAACTCTTCAAAAATTATAGAATTGGTTTTGTAACAGAAAATTTATTCCAAAAGTAATAAATCTTGTTTCGGTCGATACCTGACTTTACGAATCACCCACATTGACTAGAATCGACCTCCTGAACACAAATCTAACATCAATTCCAACAACTAAACTCAAAATCATCAAGATTTCTAACCCATAAATTTGGATTTTCTTCAACCAAAGAAATAAATCATCAAATCGCAACACTCAACTTAAATCCATACATTTATAACTCTAATTAACCAAGACATAACAAGAACGACTCCAAATCTAACAAAAAATAACTCAAAATCGAAACCCTAGCTCTAAATAAACCCATTTCGTCCAAACACAAAAACCTCCAAAATTGAAGTTAAAACCTTGTGATTTCAACATTAAACAACCATAATTTAACAACATTTAACTCTCATTTCAACAAAAAAATAAGAAATCCGAACCCAACTTTCAAATTCGGTCATAAACCCCAAATGAATAAATGCATAACAAAATGAAGAAAAGAAGAGATTTATGAATGTTCCTTAACTCACGAATCGAAGTGGAAGTAATAAGGGACAATGGAAGATGGAAAGAAAACAATTTGAGAGTGATTTTTGTGGTTGAAGGGAGTTATGGCCAAAGAGAAGTCGTGCGGGGGTATTTATAAACTCACAACGCTAAAACGCAGTGTTTCACTCAAAATGGCCCAGAAAAGGCACGTTTACATGCATAGGAGAGATGCTACCCATGTAGCAAGGGTCTTACATGTGTTGACAGAGCATAACATGCATAGATGGCATGAACAGATCACTCATCAAACCCATATCTATGATCAACATCCACAACCTCCCTTCTACGTACGTAACACTAGTCTTTCATGCGTAGGACAGATATTGCGTGCGTAGACGGGTTAAACCAATTGCTCTTCAAATACAGAGCATCATCTACTTGCGTAACTCCATTACAACGCACGTAGACGATCTCCAGCGTGCCCAAAGCGTGTAAATTTCCTCTTTTAATGCATTTCCAACTTAGTTTCATCAATCCCTTCACTTCTTGGACCAACAGAACACCAAAACTTGGACGAATGATGTACAAAACATCTCTGAACATTCCAAATCACTACAAAATCAAATGGAATATTGCAGAGAACCTAGTCAGAACGGGCGATATATTACAATAAAGGTCTCAGAGCTGAACTATAATACCCCGTCCATTTTGAATAGATTTCTTATAGCAATCTATTTGATTTTGATCGATCTCTAGAATTCAAGATGGTGATTTGGTGTTTGATGATGTTGATTAAGCATTTAAAAAGGTTGAACGATGTTAATTTTTCCTGATTGGGTGTTGTTGAGCCTCGGGAATGATTTGATGCAAGCGAGGAAGTGAGAAACGTCGAATAGGGAACCTCTTATGCAGACAATGTACGTTAAGGAGAAGAGAGACTTATGTTGTTTGGAGACGCAATAAAACGTACTTTGCACTTCTAAGACGTACATTATCTAGGCAACAAGAGGATCAATGCACATTGGAAATCTGAAGACGTATGTTGAGATATGTTTCTTCTGAATCAAAGCTTGTAGAAACATGACAGTGTACATTATGCCTCAGGGACGTAAGTTATGCAAAAAAAGACGTATGTTGCTTTGTAAAAACACTGAAATGATGCGTTTTGATCCGTTTGACTTCATAACCCCTAAAATCCCACCCTTCGTCATTTCTCTTCCAATATTCGCCCAAAACTCTCTCAATCTCGCTTGGAACTCTCTCACATTGCTTCCTTTCAAATCCTAGGGGTAAGAACACATCTTTAATCATTTCTTTTCTTCCATTTTCGCATTAAATCACGTTTTGATTCATGGGTTTGGTAGGTGATGATTTTGAAGATTTGGCTTGATTCTGGTTGTTTTTGCTGAAATGGACATTAAAGGATGTTAGATTATGATATAACAAGGCTATAAACATCTATATTAGGCTTGAAATCATGACAATTGATGTGGTTTTATGTGAGGTAGAGTTTTGGACAGTTTTTGTTGATTTTGGATGATTTTGATGTTTGTTTGATGAAATTGTTGATAAATTAATGTTTTTGAGATTGATTGGGAGTAATGCGGATAGATTATAATGTTGGGTATAGATCGAATCACATTTTTGGTAGTTTTGAGAATAAATATCTACCTCGTAGCTATTTTTGCAAACTTATGGAAAGTTTTATTCAGATTTGTAATTTTGAGGAGTTAGGTATATGTTTGTAATATTTGAGAGTTCTGACTACTTGGAGGATTCATTTGTAATTTTTCAAAAGTTTGAGGACTACTTTATAATTTTATGTGGATCAGAAGACTAAAATTTTGCAAAAGTTCAGGGACCAAATCATAATTTTGCCTGGATCATTAATCAAAATAGTTTTTTTGGCTTCTTGCAAGGATCTACAACTACATTTGCATTGCATACTTTTTTGGTACCGCTACAGTACCAGTACTACATTCTGATATGTTTGATATGATTTGTCTATTCAGCTTCTTGTACCTATCAGCATGATCCACTAAACAACAATGGTGTCTGAATGGACTTTAGCTCAATTCACCAGGTGAGTATAGTAACAACTTCAGACACATAGGTTGTGTCTATTAAAACTTATATGTTTTTAGGATGATATGACTTAGCATATACACCGGACTAATTAAAGATTGGTAACTCTCAAAATCTGATTATGTGTGATAAGGAATATATGTAATAAAACATCAATATCAGTGCTAATATAAGTATCAGTATTATATATGTCTACTTTTCATGTCTGTTTATGATCTGTATAATATATATCCCATTGATTCGGGACACACAACTAATAAGAGGCGTAGCCTATAGTATAATATTGATCAGACAAAGCCCAGTTACCACGGTTGGTGGTAACTGTGTGTCTAGCGCAAACACACATGATTAGTATCAGGTGGCATAGTCCACATCAGTTTAGTTCAGTTCTGTCTGGATCATATGTGTGTGTGTATGTATTTGTATGTTATGGTGCATGTTGTCTGCTAAGGATGCGAACGGTTTTGAAATGAATTTCAAAAACTATATTATATTTAGCGTGTATATGTACATATTAAGTATATTGCATATGGTATTCTCGAAATATTTTCAAAACAATTTATGTGATGTTCCGGAAGTGGTCTGAAGTGTTATCCCTCACTGAGATTTCTCACCTCCTTTCCTTAACATTTTCCAGGCGATTCCTTTTGGTTTCAACAACCATCCGACATTCAGATACTCAATAAGGCGTTGTTTGATTTGGTTAGTTGACACCCTTTTGGTCAAGCTCCTTTGTTTTTGTTAAGGCTCCACACTGAATACTAGGTTTATTGTATTTTTGATATTGATTCTTACTCATACATGCATACATGATTTATATATATATATATATATATATGCTTGTTTAATCAATGGTTAGTGTATGTTTGAATTATGAATAAAGGGGTAGAACATCTGATTCTCCGAAGCTTGTGCGAGAGGGACCAAGCCCCGAGTTCGGTTCATCTTCTACGCCGGTAATGATCCGAAAACAGGTCATGACATAGAACCATATAGACACTAATTAATAAGAGCATATCCGCGAGTATTGCAGTATATGATCTCCAGCAAGATACACTCAGCTAGGTCATAGTGTAATATATTACAAAGGTATGATCAATAATACAGTCTCACTAATGCAATGATTAATCATAACCAAACATCTAATCAAAATCATGCCAAAAAATCAGACCTAGGATCAGAAGAAAAATCAGACACAATCAGAATCAAACGTGGACTACTTCCACCAAAAATAAATCACGTGTGATCGCACGGTACACATGGGTTACCATTTTACCCTGGTAACTAGGCCTTGATCGAATATTGCTATATTAAAGGCTACATTACCCCGTAGTATGGGTGTCCGAGTTAGAATAATTAAAATAAATATTTTCAGAAAGCAAATAAGCAGACAATTAATATAAGAAATTATTATTGATTATAGTATATAATATTCAGAATACAGATTTTTTTATCAGAAACATTTCAAGTAGACAAACATGCAGAGCAGACGATAATTACTGAACATATCATATATCTACTAAGTACATATAATATTAATAGACTGGCATGCAAAGCAAATGATAAATTTTTGAAAATATAATTACTTTCAAATAGATTATTTATTACAGATGTTTCAAATAAGTTAGATTTTAGAATTACCAAACCTTCAATAAGTCTGGATTGCATGGAAAAGTAAAAGCACAACAAAAACATAATATTTTTTTAGAAAACACAACCTATGTGTCTAGAATGGCATCTCTCTCACCTGGATGCCAAGCCAAAGAATCCAGTCACATACCGTCGTTGGATGGTTGGTGACTCGAATATCAAAAGGAACTAAAATCAAATATATGACATAACAGAATCAGATATAATAGCTGTGGCGGTACTGAATATGCATGGAATGCAGATGCACAAACTCTTGACGACATTGAAAATCCTATTTTGATCGAGTTTCTAACCTTTCCTTCGATAATCGCATATTTTGTAAATTATCAATCCTAGTCCCTCAACTTTTAACAAATTACACTTTAGTTCCCAAAGTCTCGACATTTTACAATTCAATCTCCAAAATTTTGACAAATTACAAATCAGTCCTCAAAATATTTCATATTTACATTTCAAACCTCAAATAATTGAAATTTCACGTTCTACTTACTACGGTAGAAATTTTATTAAAAATAGCCCAAATTCATTCAAACCGACAAAACCCATTCCAAATAACTAAAATCACCTCAAATCGTACTCCATATCATAAATCAACACTCAATTACTCCAAAGGAACACCAAATCATCAAAATCCAAAAATTCTTCTTCCACCAAACATTAGTTCATCCAAAACCACTCCAATCGTCAAACCTAAGCTCAACCCATTTGATTCTATATTCATTCTATCAAGATCTATCAAAACCAACTCAAATGCAATAAATTTCCATGCAAAAGTCAAAATCCTAGCAATACCCAACACAAATCACAACACCCAAGCTCATACAAGCAAAACTATATGGTGACTTCATGAAATGGAACAAAGAAATAAGTTAGGAGAATAATCTTACCTCAAGAAGTAGAAAACAATCAAGGAGAGGCAAAGAGAAGTAAAAAGGGACAGATTTTGGAGGTAGAAGAACATTTGGAAGTGAAGAATGATGAACAAGGTCAGGCGAGGGGGTATTTACAGACCTTGTCACCAAAACTTGTTGGATCATGGGTGATCAAAATTAAGTTCCTTTTATGTTTTGATGATGTGCAAAATATTTGACTTAGAGTTAAACACATTAGAAAGCTTAGAATTGCAAAATAAGCCACTGGAAATGCCACAACGTATGTTATCTATGTACAACATACGTTATGAATATGCAACGTACGTAGAGATATACAAGATGCACATAGACGTGGTGTGAAATGCAAACAGAAACCACTAGAATGCTGAAGTGCCAAAACAACGTACGTTAGGAAATTACAATGTATGTCATCTAGAGATATGGCTATGATCAATGTACGTTAAGCAAGAACAACGTATGCAGGCCTGGAGAATGTTGCAGAAAATGTACACAAGCTTGGTACAACATACATTGTATTTGGTCCATAAGTCTGCAACGGCTATAAATGCACACCAACTGCTAGTTTTACTACACCAACGGTCAAATGTCTTGGAAAAGCTATAAATACATCAAGCAAATGGCAAAAAAATATGGATGATCATATGCTTTCAAGTCCAAAACACTTTCATCATTCAATCACCCCCAAAACACCAAATTCAAGCTAGAGAGAAGATTATGAGCATCAATCAAACACATGTACTCCTAGCATAGAGCTTTCATTTTTTTTTGTATTCGTTTTGTAAACTCTTTGAGAGTGGGGAAAGGTTGGTTGTGAACCTATATAAAACAACATTGTAATGGCTTTAGAGGTTTGAGCTGAAATCAACCTTGGGTAGGCTTTAGAGGGATGAGCCGTAATCAACCTTGTAGGCCTTATAGGTGTGAGTCGTAATCAACCTTGGTGTAAGGCTTTGTTGGATTGAGATGAAATCAATCATCGTTATAGTGGAAATCATAAGTGATACTTAGGTAGTGGACATAGGCATGGTTGATCGAACAAGTATAAATCTTGGTGTTGTTTTTCTCTATTCACTTCAACTTGCTTCCACTCTCCAAACTCAACCAAGGAATCCCTAGGAAAATTC
>CAODLS010635387.1:0-18352 GCA_948243855.1 Flueggea neowawraea
AAATTAATTGTTTGTAATTTTTACCCTAGTTTGATTCTTTTATTTTAATTAGAAAACATTTTACTCTAATTAATTGTTAAGAAATTATTACCCTAAATAATTAGAAAGTATATTAAATATTTACAAAATATTTAATCCAATTTCCATATAAAACAAACACACAAATACATGATTTTCTCTTCTCAGCAAAAACTATACTTTTCCAACGTCAACTCATTTAATCCAATTTTCCAATGAAAACAGTTAAGTAAATTTCAATAACTGGGTAATGAAACAATTAATATAAAATTAACAACAATTATATTTCTAGATAATCGATATTTATGTAATTGGTTCAATGTATTCAAGCATATTCTAAATGTTAAAAACACATTTGTACACATGTGAACACATTATGAACACCTTTTGTATTCTCGGGTCAAATATTTTCTAATTAGAAGAAAAGACAATTCGTCGCAAACCATAGTGAAAATTCAGTATTTGAGGTAATAATGTTTTAACAATTAATTAGAATAAAATGCTTTCTAATTAGAATAAAAGAATCAAAATTAGGGTGAAAATTACAAATAATCAATTTGTTATATTAATGAAAATTAAGAGCTTGAATAATTGTAATGAAACAGTTAATTTATCAAATATGCAATTAATTGGTTTGCGATGAATTCGTCGCTAAATTTGCGACAACAAGCTTTTTTGTTGCAAATTTTGCAATTAGAGGTTTTTGTCGCAGTTATTTACGACAAAATTGGTCGCAATTAGGAAAAAACCTTTCATCGCAAAAATTGTAACAAAAAACCTTTCATCGCAAGAGTTGCCCTTTAACGCAGCCCTCTCATCATATGGTGATCACTCTATGAGAACTATTGCTCGGCCACTAGTTTTGTGGCTATAGCTTTAATAAAGGCATACTTACGTACTATACAATAAAATGCAGCAAAAAGGCAAACCAATACAAAAACCACTCAAAAATAACAAAAATGCCATGTAATAAGGAGTTGTTCAATTAACATCCCTAGAATTGCTCAATTTTGATGGTTTTCAATGCTTATTATCTTAAAACAATAGACTTATCAGCTTTAATTTAGGCGGAAGTTGCTAATTTATCCAATAAGATGAAGAGGCTTAATGTATTGTCTTTGTATTGGTAGTTAATCTTACACATAGGAATGTTAATCTTAATGAGTCATGCATTAGGTTTTGCATCAAGTAGTGTGGATGAACTATCAAGCTGTATAATAGGAATGTTACAACAACAAAAATAATAACAGAAGGCTATCTACAAGTTTCGGCCTTATGATAACCCAAGCTTTTCACTGTCTCACAAATTGACAGTAGATCGAACCATTGTTAGCTTGTCTTGCAAATGAAGATGTTGCCCCGAGACAAAGGTTTAATAAGAATGTCTGTAAGCTTCTCACAAGTGGAGATATACTACAATGATAGCACCTTCTGTTGCACCTTCATGCAAACATAATGGAAATCAATCGCTGAGTGGCATGACCGAGAATGGAAAATTGGTGTGACAGCCAAATAAGTTGAACTAAGATTGTCAAACCAAATGATGGATGTGGTGTTCACGACGACGCCAAATTCATCCAATAGAGACTTGAGCCAACGAAGCAGGAGCACAACATTTTGCTTTGGTAGAGGAACATGAAAACATTTGCTGAATTTTTTAGCATCATGAAATCAGATTTTTGTCGAGATCAGTGGAAAAACCAATGGTGGTTCAACAACTCTCTTGCCTACATCCACTACCTAAGTATACCCACTTAGGATTTTCCACTACTCACCTCTCAAAGGCCTTCAACAAATAGACAATTACTTTTCCTAGGATCAACTGAGAATCTTTACAACCTTGATCACTTTTCTAAGTGTAATGAGAACCTCTCCTAAGATCTCTTTCAACGTAAGTGAGAACTCTTCCCAATCTAGTTGTTTTCTCTAAGGTACAACTATGATAAACCCTTTTGTGAAATCCCCTTGATTTTAAGACACTTTCTCAATAATACAATTGATTGAAATACAATTGATAAGCTCACATTATCTCACAAGATTATCAAAGATTATGCATAAATAATGAATGCTCTCAATACCCACAAATAATGATTTCAATGTTAATGCTTGATGAATGTTTGCAATGAGTGTCTCTGGGTTCTCTGTTAATTTCTGTCCAAAAAGTCCCTTATATACTTGAAGAATGATTCTTCAAATGATCCTTGAAGACGTGAGAAGAAAAGAACTTGATTGGCCCTTTGCTAGCTTCCAAAATACCCAACTCGTACCATATGACGCGCATTACCTAGCGTCACGGGCGTGTCTCAGAGCATGTCTTCATTTTTTGTGTGAAATACACATCTTCGGGGTAAGAGACGCGTGTTTCTCCCGTGTTCATGTCATATTCGACCATTTGCCGCAGGATGGTTTTGTTCTTCTGACACTGATCAATTAGCCATTGTGAAAATCAAACTTGTTGGAGACACGCGTTTCCTAGCATAAGAAATGGGAGTCAGACTTCAATTTTGAACAAAACTGAGATACCACTTGCCCCCGCGAACGATAGCCACCAAAACCTCATGTAATTGCAAATTGCACACTACGGACGCTGGTTTCAAGGGTTGTTTCTTCACAAATCAATTTCATTCGCTTCCAATACATCAGTCGAATGATTTCACCTTGACTTGTGACTTCCGGGATTATTTCAATAACTCCAATCTTGATTTAATGCATTTCTCATTCACAAACACTCTTTGTACAATATAAAAACATTTCAAAACATTAATGGTTCAACAGTAGAATGTGCAAACCATAGTGTTGAGTTCCTTGTAAGTACCAATATTAACTGTTTCACAGAGGACCAATGGGCTTCGTGGGAGCATGCATAAATTGTGACACCTTGTTGAATGCAAAAGACACGTCCGGGTGTGTCAAAGTCAAATATTGTAGAACACCTACAATGGTCCTATATAGGGTCGGATCTGGGAAAGGGTCTCCTTCATCAATTGAGAGTTTTTTTCGATGTAGAGGCAGCACTCGAAATATAATTTTCTTTGTCCATTTTTTCTTTGACTATAACTCCCCAATATATGTTTGGTGGGTTGGAAACAAATCCCAGGTGATGCTAGCAACCACAACAACGGGGAAATAGAACAAATCTCCCAAATCCTTTAAAGAAAACCTTTGTTGTAAAAATGATATAAATCTATTGACCGAGTCAAGATCCGAACTTGTGATGGTTACATCATCAATGCAAATAAGGGAATAAATTCGAACATCACCCTTCACTAGCATAGGCAGAGACGAATCAGTTTTTGAGCCTTTGAAACCTGACTGAAAAATCCCATTAGTGAGACACCAAAACCAAGCCCTTGGTACCTGTCTTAAACCATACAGGGACCAAAAAAGTTTGCAACATGAGATGGCATAGAGGGATCCATAAAGCCTAGTGGTTGAGCCATGTACACGGTCTCCTCCAATTTTCCATGTAAAAAGGCATTTGGTACGTCTAATTGTTTCATCGGCCATGATGTTGAATAACAAGAGACAAGATAAGCCGAATAGTGTTGGCTTAATAACAAGGCCAAACGTCTCAGTAAAGTCTAGGCAGGTACGTCGATGAAAACCCTTGGCAACTAACCGCGGTATGAACTAAATGATCTTGTCATTTTTGTCTTGCTTAATTTTGGATACCCGTTTACACCACACAACATTCATTCCTAGAATGTAAGGAACGGGCTCACAAGTACTAATGGACAATAAAAGCATTATACGCTTCTGCCATTGCCTATCACCATTTAGGATATTTCATTGCCTCTGAAACACATGTTAGTTTAACTGGTTCAGTGATAGTCGCAAGAAACGATGCTACTTGTTTTGGTTTCAGTGAGCCCATCTATGAGTTTCTCACCATAAGTTAAGCAATAGCTTTAAAAGGCCCTCCTTACCTGCTCTAGATAGTCACTTTATGCGCTTCATAAGTGGATTCTGCACCAAAACTGATCTTTCCAAATTTGGAATGCCGTTTTTCTTGTTTTTATCAAGAATGGAGGGCAAACTCAAGTATTTATGATGCGCAAAAGTAGTTGGTGTGCCAATAAACTACAAAGAGGCATCTGAATATCATTGTTTATATTAGAGCTAAAACATATAATCGATTTCTGTGAATGGATGGATTGTCTAGTCAAACTTTCATAAGTATTGAGGGCCATCCTCCTGTTAGCTCTGAAAAAAGAGAAAGCTATCATCACAAGTTAAAAAAATGATGGATGAATCCTCTCTTGCTATCACCATGATCCAGGCTCTATCTCTTTTTACGCTGTAGTAAATTTGAGAAACACTTTACATATTGAATAAAGATGTCAGAGGAAAGCGAATCTTGGGCGTTGCCCTTGCTGAGGTGTTACTGGACCCGCTTTGCATATAGTCATATTTACCATGTTTTATGTGATCAACAAAAATAAAATTTATCAGTAAGGAGAATCATGCAAGTTCATCAAATATTATGTGAGCAAAGAACAGCTAGCGCCCCTATGTCAAAAGGGCAATTCAGCATGCAAAGGGTGAGGCTGTAAGCTCTCTATCAACAATAAGGGGCTCTTTTTCTTTGTCTTCAATGATTAAAACATTTTAAAGAATAAACTAAAAATCAATACAAATACCACATCAAATTACTAGCAGAAAATAGTATGCTATAACAAATATCAAAATTACAAAATTTCCGAATGTTTACCCATGGAACACTAGTGTCAACAAAAACAAAAGTCCAAAAGGAAACTAGTGGTGTAAATTATAGGCATCACATCAGCGAAAGAAAGGCCTTGTTTGCTTACTTGACTTTATTGTTCATCAAATTATGTTTGACTTTCTCTTATGTATTCATAGGCTTGTTTGATATTACAATCGTGAGAGTGGAGAATCTAGTCGTTGAAGTAAATAACACTGAACTTAATGTTGTCTTATACACATTCTTGCTCAAATGACAACCATCCTGCTTGAGCAATAATTTAAATTCTTTAGCTTTTCATGTTTAGCATGTGGGAGGTCTTGTACAAATAAAGCAATGTCACATATTGCTACTTCCTCAATTCTTTATTGAGTAAGACTTGTGCTTCTTAAGCGAGATCATCCTGAATGTCTTGTCTTGCTTTAGTAACGACGGCGCTGCTCAAATAAGATCATACTTTTTCCACATTTTTAAATTTCTGATGATATAACATGATTGCTCTTTCTCAAACCATTTGAACAACATTTATTAATGTTTTTCACATTATTAAAATCATCCTTTAGGGGCCAACACTAGGCTCTTGGGAAAGACGTCTTAGCTCTTACGATGATCATGGGTGCCTGTACTCCTGGGAAACCGGACGATCCAAGACGTCAGGGAAGTCATTAAAGCTGACATAGGAAAAGACAGATGACATGTGACAACTTGAGGGTCATGTTTCCAAATCTCGGGAGGAGCGAATCGAGAATGATTTTAGACCATCAGAATGATTTCTCGAGAAGGAATGACTCAGGAGGAAGTCGATGAGTTAGGAGCACACTCACCCACGACAACGAACGAGGAAACATGGAGTAATTTACGGAGCACGCGTCCGAAATAGGAACGTGTGAGTATTTTTCGGGGCACAACGTCGAAGAAGAACGTGGGCTTCCTCAGAAACAGAGGACGTGGGGAGAGAACGTAGCTATCTGGTCGGAAGAAAATCAAGTATAAAAGGGTGGATCACAACAGGACATACACACATCAACACACATCATTGTCTTCGCTTTTACTCTGCAAGTTTTTATTTTCACAATAGCATAGTTTTCTTTTGTGGAAGACTTGAATTCGTTCTGTTTCCATTGACCATGATCTCAATAGGTTCTTTTGAGTCAAGTGTAAGCTCACGAGTTCTCTCTTGATTTAATTCATCTTTTATTTTACTTGTTGTTTCTTTATTAGTTACGATTATTTCGGTTGGTGCATCCGAAAGTCCTAATCCGCTAGGCAACACCGGACCCCACATAATTTTAAACCTCTCGAATCTCGCGTCCGCGACCGTTCGATTCCATAAGGAGAATTTCGAGAACAATTTTTGGCGACCACAGTGGGAGATATGGCAAGATGTGCTACATGAAATGTTAATCTCATAAATTAGAAGAAGCCTCTGGCTAGGAGGCATCTCTTCTTTGTGGGCCGTCTTCGGTAGGCCCACACAAAAATGAGGGTTCTGAAAGCTCCGAAACTCGGGATCTGATGGCGGCACATTACATAGTTTTGCGCCAACATATAGCTGATTTTTTGACAAGGGCAAATGACACATTGGAAAAGATGTTTCAAACTCACAAAAAGGAATTAGGAGATCACTTCGATAAGCAAGTGTCCCATCTAAAAAACTATCGAAAGGCAAAAACTGAACGCAACAACTCTAGCAGGCAAACAGTCCGAAGAGTTCCTCAGACGAACTAATGACGCAAGGGAGATCGAATCGTGGGAGATCTTAACAATCTCTATCACGACTTACACGCACCTCTTGGGAAACAAATCGAGAAAGAAGTTGAAGTAGCCATGGAAGCATGTGCAGCAAAAGGGAAACACCCGATCACGAATGAAGACTCAACCAACTTCTCAGGGCCAACTCGAGCAAGGGCCTCTGAATTGCCTTTGGGTTATCCCTCTGTGACCAACAACATGACATACGAACTTGCTCTACCGACGTACTCCACCAGAGTGGTTCCGGCCGTGAACGTCAATTCGCAGAGTAACCCGCATTTCGGAGTAAGCCCCAAAGCTTGGAGTCTTAGTGGCACTAACATTTTCACAACCCCAGTTGTCTTCCCGATAAATTCCTCTGCTCCTGTTGTCGAATGAGTGTCCAAAAATTCGGGGGGGTAATACTTTGGTCCCATATCACCCTACTCATCCTATGGCTTATCCTAACTCGGTCATACCGCATATGACGTACAGTTCGTAACCCTATGGAGGTCTTACCATGAGAAGCCAACCTCCTACTCATCCTGGAACATAACTTTTTAATGGCTCGATTTCAGGCTGCCCACCTCCTACGCAGTAAGGAGCCCAGCCTTACAAAAATCTCGCCTCGGAAAGCCAGACTCCTATGTATTCAGGATCACAGCCTTGCGGAGGTTTTGTCTCAGGAAGCCAGCCTCCGATTCATCTTAGAGCATAACAATATGGAGGTCTAGCCTTAGGAGGACCATAACCTGTACAACCAGGTGCACCACCCTCGTTACATATTGGGGCTCAATAGCCACCTGAATTAACGCAAGAAGCGGTGGCTAATATGATCGAACGAATGTTCGGCCCATAAATGCAGTGGGTGAACCCCCCGGTTTACCGTAAACCATATCTGGATTACATCGATAGGGATTACCCTTTTCCTCGAGGGTATAAAGTCCCAGAATTCACATTGTCCTCAGGAGATGACAAAATGTCCGCTCTCAAGCATGTGGAGCGCTTTACTTATCAATGTGGAGAAGTGTCTAAAAATGATTTCATGAAACTGATATTGTTCCCGAGTTCATTCACAGGGATTGCTTTCAACTGGTATCTCAACCTCTTGCCAAATTCCACCTTTACATGGTGGGAAATGCAAAATGCGTTCAGGTGAAATTCGCACGGAGTGATTTAGGGACCTAAATCGTGGTCTTAGCTCGATTGAAACAAAAGGCTGGAGAAACTGCGGAAGAGTTTTTAACCAGGTTCCGACAAGCCCGAATTTGATGTCAAATAAACCTTCTCGAAAGGGAGTTCCTTCGAGTTGCTCAAGATGGTTTGAATTTTGAATTACGGAAGAAATTTGAGGGCATGGTGTTCCACAATTTGTACGAACTAACGGAGAGAGCGGCTCGATTTGAAAGCATCCTCAAGGAAGAAGGCGTCAGGAAAAGTACGGCTTTCGGCAGCTACTACCAAGAAATCGCACCTACCGACGCTCTGACAAAAGTAATTGAGTATGTGGACAATGCGACGGTTGAAGTCGATATGGCTGAATACGTCAAAGAAAAACCTTTGGTGTGTGATCGTTTGGCCAAGAAGAATGCACAAGCTCCTGTGAGCTTAAAATCGAAAGAAAATAGAAAATATTCTTTCAATTTAGACAAGGCCAATTTGGTCTTTAACTGGCTCTTAGAAAACAAGAGAATCCGGTGCAAAGGCAATCACAAGCTCCCATCGAATGAGGAGCTTCGAGGGAAGAAATTTTGTAAATGGCATAGTTCTCCGTCACACTTGACAAATAATTAAATAATTTTTTGAAATGTAATCCAAGATTTGGTAGAGTCAAAGGAATTACAATTTCCTGACTCACGGGAAATAATGGGCACTGATAGCAACCCCTTTCCACAAAGTTTTGAGTGTGATCTAATCAATCTTTTTCCTTGTGTGCAGGAGACTTCTGCCGTCGCGAAGGCTACTTGGATGGCAGTGGCATTATTCAACCGGCTGGTCAATATGGGCGTGCTCAACTTTCCACGCTTTTCAGATCCCTCACTAGATGCGGTTTGCAGATGGCACCTCTCTGACCTTCATACCATTGACAAGTGCGTTGACTTCAAGGATTTCTTGAACAAACACTGGGATTACAACTGTTACAACCCAACAAACAAAGAGAAAGTAGCCATTGGCCTCGAATATCCCGGAGGGCCTAGCTCAGCTACGAAACTGCCATGCCACAACCCATTCACCCAAGGTCCGACAAGCTATGAGTGCTACAATTTATGGGAAGACCAGGAACTCGAGAAGTACTCTAGGGTCGGTCCACCCACTGAGAGATGCCACCATCCATGCACAAACCAAGCATCGAGGGACATATCATCCAAAAGGATGGACTTTTGTCATCTGTATGCTGAAAGATTGCAGAAGCTGATAGTCACCCACTAATGAACACTCAATTATACATATTTTTATTGTCGAATTCCTATCATTTTGGTTATAATTGAGTTATTTTTATAGGTTTTGGTGTATTATTGGTTCATATTTTGTTTTCCATGTCATGTGATGGTGTCTTAATAGAATTGAATAAAAGCAAGCCAAAACGAAGATTAAACGACAACTTTCGAGGCTTTCAACACAAGACACGGTCTGGAACCATATTACATAGCCGTGTAATACCCATGTTTGCCTGTTTCATATTCATCATTGTTAAATGCACCTCCAGGAAGTAAGACACGGTTTGGAAGCATAAGACACGACCGTGTAATAACCTTTTTGCCCGTGTCATATTCGTCAGAGTTAAGTGCACCTTCAGAAAGCAAGACACGGCCTTGGAGTGAAAGACATGGCCGTGTAATGTCAATTGTGTCCGTGTCTTACCAGTTTTGGAACCAAACGCATCAAAGTGGTGAAACGATAAAGTTTTAAAGCAAGACACTATTTGAAATCAAAAGACACGGTCGTGTAATGGCCTTATCGGGCTGTGTCTTACCAGAACACACCATTTGGGCCTATTTATGCTTTGGATGAACCCTAATTGATGGAGACTGCCATTTACACGCCAAAATAGAGCTCTAAAGAGAGAGAGAGAGAGAGAGAGCTGGGTTTCAAGGGAAGAACGCCTTTGGAGTAGATTTTCTTCAAGATTGAAGTGATTGCATAAAGATTGAAGGAATCTCAATGGGTTCTTTCTTTCTATCTTGTTTCCATTTCATTTTTTTTTTGTTTTATCTACTGCAATTATGAACTAAACTTGTATGCATCTAGATGTGATGAACTCTAGGATGAATTTGTGATTGGTTTTTGTTATTTTGTTGCTTTGTTCATGAATTGAGACTACATGGCTGAGGAAGACATCCACAAAACAACCTTTTGATGTCCTGGACCTCTTGGAATGTATGAGTGTGTCGTCATGCCTTTCGGCCTAAAAACTAAAGGAGCCACGTATCAACGGGCAATGAATGCAATTTTTCATGATTTGATAGGGCAAGTTGTCGAGGTATATATCGACGACATAGTAATCAAGTCACTGGATCCTGAGAAGCACTTAGATGATTTAAAGCACGAGTTCCAACGAATGCAATCCCATGGTTTAAAGAAAAATCCTCTTAAGTGTGCTTTTGGGGTCTCGGCAGGAAACTTCTTAGGTTTCTTGGTCCATAACCGAGTAATTGAAGTAGATGAAAATATGGCCAAGGTAATAATGGCCACCAAACCTCCCTGAACTAAGAGGGAGCTGCAAACATTTTTTGGGAAAATCAATTATCTAAGGCGTTTTATCTCCAATGCTGCAAGAAACATGCGAGTATTCTCTTCATTGCTTCAATTGAAAGGAATCGAAGAATTCGTTTGGAATGCAGATCATCAAAAGGCTTTCAAAGCCTTGAAGGCATACCTATCAAAACTACCGGTTATTGCTACACCAATCCTAGGAAAGCCACTCAAGTTGTATGTCGCCGCTTGTCCTGAATCACTCAGATGCTTGCTGGCGTAAGATAGCGAGATAGGGCAAGAAAGGCCATTTTTTATTTAAGTAAAAGTTTGAACAATGCCGAATGCAATTATCCTTTTGCATAAAAAATTATGTTTGGCACTGTATTTCGCTCCAATAAAATTAAAACATTATTTTCTTGTCTATACTATTTTTGTTATTGAGCAATTCGACATATTGAAATTCATGTTAACGTGTCCATTGCTCAAAGGCATAATTAGCAAATGGAGTTTGGCTTTGGTACAATTCGATCTCATTTAGGTTTCACAAAAATCAATAAAAGGACAAGCATTAGCCAACTTTCTCGCAGAACACCCGAGCCCCGAAAAGGTAGAACTTCCTATCGAAATAGCCTATCTCGGTTTGGTACCTTGGAAGTTGTATTTCAATGGTTCTAGTGCGAAATATGACCAAGGGATAGGTGTAGCAATGGTTTCCCTGATAGGGATATTAACACAAATATCCTGTCGAATAATCGGAGAGTGCATCATAATCGAATCAAATACGAAGCTCTAATTTTAGGTCTCGAAATCGCTCGAGAACAAAATATTGGCAACTTAGAAATTTATGGAGATTCACAGCTAGTGGTTCACCAAGTCATAAGGAAAGCCAAATGCAACGACGAAATCCTCGTGAAATGCCTCCAGCGAGTCGACGAGTTGTTGACATTCTTCGATGTCCATAAATTCCAATACATTCCACAGTCGTCAAAATGGATGGCGAACGAGTTGTCTCAACTAGCATCTCGGTGCTATTTGTTGCAACCAAGTCTGGGAGGAAACCTCATGATAGAGTCCATAATCCTTTTAAATGAGACTAGGACAATCGAAGTTTGCAAGAAGATTTTGAGAGGAGTTGATAATGGCCCTAAAAATCCGTCTCTCGTTGGACAAAATTCCCATTTAAGGCAACAAATGCAGAATTACACCGTAATTGAAGGAGGGCTATTTTGAAAAGGGAACGGCAGAATGCTGTTACGATGTGTTAATATCGACAAGGCTCTTCAAAACATGGCAGAAACACACTATGAGTTATGTAGTTTACACCAAGCTGGAAAGAAAATGGCATGGCTAATTCGGCGACACGATTTCTTTTAGCCTTCCATACATAAAGATTGTATTACGATAACCAAAGGTTGCACGTCTTGTCAAAAGCATGGAAATATTCCCTGAGTACCAGCAGCCAAACTCCATTCAGTCATTAAGCCTTGTCCTTTTCGAGGTTGGGCGATGGATGCCATCGGAGAAATACATCCCAAGTCGTCCCGAGGACATTCATATGTATTGGTGGCTACCGATTACTTTACGAAATGGGTGGAGGCCATCCCTTTGAAATGAATCACTCAAGAAGAAGTGATCCAGTTCATCCAAGAACATATTATTTACAGGTTTAGACTACCCTAGTCAATTACTGTAAACCAAGCCACCACGTTCAACGGTGAACATGTCCAATTATTTGCCTACAAATACGGTTTTGAAATCATAAATTTTACTCTTTATTACGCTCATGCTAACAGGCATGCAGAATCAACCAACAAGATTATCAAAAAACAACATACAACACATGATTTCGAACGACCCAAGGAAATGGCATGATTTGTTAAAAAGCACTCTATGGGCTCACCGAATAAGTTTGAAGATAGGAACTGGGACCAACCCCTATCGATTGACGTACAGACAAGAAGCGGTGTTACCTTTCGAAATTGTGGCTAGGTCACAATGCGTAGCAAGGAAAAATGAGTTTGATCATGTCGACTACCACACAACCATGATGGTCGAACTCGAAGAGCTATACTGGAACCGGCTCGAATCATTGGATTGTATCCAAGTCCAGAAATGTAAAGGGGCTCGTACATACAATAAAATGGTCAAAACACATCATTTCGAACAGGGTGATCTCATGTGGAAAGTGGTACTTCCTCCAGGAAAGAGGAATCAATGGCTCAGGAAGTGGTCACAAAATTGGGAGGGTCCTTTATGGGTAAAAGAAATGTATTCGGGGAATGCATACTTATTAGAGTCCTTGGAAGGGATTCCTCATCGTCGCATTATCAACGGGCAATATTTGAAGCAATATGTGTCGTCGATATGGGAAGTAAATTGAGAAATTCTAAAGAGCAAGTTTCCTGAGTTATGGGCCATGTACGAGCAATCGAATTTGTAAAGCAAAAAAAATAATAATAATAAAATAAAATAAATATTTCTCATTCAAAGTTTGAATAAATACAAAAGGGAAATCCCAAAAGAAAAAATGTTATACATCGAGAGGAATATGCTCAATGAGATCAACGAGGTGTCGTGAAGGAGCCTCTATAAGGAGTCTTGTCTTGGAACATTGCTCAGTAGTTTGTGCTCTAGACTCCCGAGCTCGGATCTCCTCCTCAAAAGAGTTTGTTTGACTCACCAATTTAGCAACTTTATCCTCCAGCCGTTTGGTCTTCTTCCGTGCATTTGCAAGTTTTTTCAGAAGCTTGGCTTGGCTAGTACAGGCCTCAGTAAACTCGGCTGATAGTCGTTGAGTTTCGGTTGTGGCACGCTCCAATTCGGGTTTCAAAGCCTGGACTCGCTCCTGGTCAACCTGTTCAAGTTCTCGGGAGAACTGAGGATGAGTTTGACGATATCTTTTATTTTTGGCCCCGGTTCTCTTAAAGCCTACTTCCCGCATCTCCTCGAAAGTACGAATAACGATTTCATCCAAATCAGTCGAGCAGTGTGCACGAACAAGTTTCTAGAAGATCGATAGTAGCTTTTGAAAAAATATTATCACAAAAAGCGCCAAGGTCCGCATAAATATCCAACAATGATTCAACATATGCGGCTAGAGAAAGTGAATAGGCCGCAACAAACTCGAAGGGAGTAGTGATCAGAGGCATATGCTATTCTTCGGTAAGGTCAAATGGTAACATCATCTGAAGCTCTTCAACCGACTGCCCTTTGGTGATCTGTTCGACGTGATGTCTCATGACCCCTCATGGACGCTCAAGTGATTGCCCCTTAACCTCTGAATCCGAGACCATTAAAGTCACATATGTTGCTCTCGTCTCTCCACTCGAATCACTTATGGAGAAAGATTCAGAACTTGAGAAGGTCACGACAGTAGAAACCCCCTCCCGAAGGATAGGCTCTGGCGAAACAAAAAAAAATATATAATAAATTCTTTAGTGGGGTTGAACACAATAAGGAGAAACATCAAATGGACGAGCCTGAGGCTTTTTCTTTGGGAATTTCATGACCGATTGCCGCTGCTGCCTCATCCTCATTACGAACAGTCGTTTCGGTTGGAGGACCACTATAAGGCACCGGGGAGAGGTCCATAGTGGGAGGTTCCTCGACAACACTTGGCGCAGGATAAATTGGAGGAACAACAGAAGTCTCAGGAGGAAGATTAGTGGCCTCAGGTGAAAAGTTCTCGCCTACATCTACCTTCGGGAAGAATGAAGAGTGTGATGGTTTGGCTCGACAGTTCTAGCTGCACAGAAGCACGTTGAGCCAAGTCCCACTTTGAAGAAGTAATGTCCAGGTTCGAAGTGGTAGCTTCCCCTTGCGATGCCACTTGATGCCTCGTCTCAACCTTAGAGCGGGCAATTTTCCAAGACATCGAAGTTAGAAATAAAGAAACTTACAGATTAGGACACGACGGGGAATACTTACAGCTTCTTGCAGCTGTGGATCATCCTCAGAACGAGGCTTGACCACTATTGGTTTTTCCCCCTTTGTTCGGTCGATGCTCGAGGGGTTGATGAAGGTTGTGCTGCCGAGGGTTGATCAACCCGAAGTACTGTTGACTGCGGAACATGCCTTTCGTCACGTGATGGCCTGATTGTCTCAAGTTCTCGAGAACGAGTGACAGTTGGACGAGGCCTCTTGTGATGGGGCGACTCTTCACGAGCCTCATGAGCCTCCTCATCAATAGATCATTCGCGGTGACGTGACCCCCTTGATTCCAATTTCCTTTCAGCAAATCGTGCTTTTTCCTCGGAGGCCACTTCCTGAGCTTCAGTCAAAAGAGTCGACCTTGATGAAATAAGAAGACCTAGTTAGTTCAAAATATAGAAAAATTTCAATACAAATTATGTAAATGTACCTCGATCCTTTAGAACGTCATTGAATCGGGACGAACCTAATGTGACAATTTTTTCCCAATAAGGCTCCCACATGGTTCGGAAGGTGCGGGTCACACCAACACAGGGAGTCATCCTCTTCGAAAATGAAACTGTCCCTATAGCATTCTTCCAGTTTTGCTCTTGAGTAAGAATAACTCCCCAAATTGTCGGCTGTAAAGATTGCGCGTGTACTGCTCAGCATGGGCGTGGAAGGAAATGTTGCTAGCAGCAGAAGAACTGAACAACAAAAGGAGATCTTGACACGTCAAAATCAAGTGCCACACCAGCAAATCTCCCGAACCACTCGGATTTATGAAAAGGAAGGCCAAGTAAGGATTGATGCCTTAAGTGTCGAGAGGATGGAAGGGACACCATTTGATGAGCGTCTCTCGCCGCTAAACTACGTCTTTGTTAGCGAGATAAGTGATGTATTCTTCGACCAAGATTTTGGTGGGCAAGTCCTGATCTTTTCACCCGTTGATGATGGCATTAATATTTGGGAAGTAATTCTCCCTCCAAAGTTGCACCACCCAGTATGGCACGCTCGACACGGTGGATGTTTTGTGGACAGCAGGCGAAAGCCCAAAGTACACAGATGCGAGAATGATGGGCCCAAATTCGATGATTGCATCATCTTTCGTCCATTCAACAAGGGCCACAACCCATAACAACGTACCCATAGTGGGTCTCTTGGACTTGGTGGCAGAAACAAACTTGCAGAGCAAGTAACGATAGAAGCTAATGAGCTCCTCCCGAGGGATTTTTCCCCTTCGACTATGGCAGAGATAATCGGTGGGATCAAGGCTCCGTAAGATGATGGAAGTTTATGTTCTTTGCTTGATAAATAGCTCTTCATTATAGCATTGTTGTTGTTTGGAAGCCCTTGGAGGAAGTGAGAACCCGACATGACTTGCTTCCGATATGGCCAACACGTCATACATAGTGATCGACATGTAGCCCTCCGAAATTTGGAATGGGTTCACTAAGGGGCTCCAGAAGCTAGTAAGTGCTATGATGAATAACCAGCTCAAGTCCATAGATCACAACTTCACTAACCTTTTAAAGCCCATCAACTCCTATGAATCCCTCATCACATGGGCCAAACGATTGTCCACCCACTCTTCGGTTTCGTCATGTCGGACAAAAGGAATTTCATCCTCCGGAACCATGCTAAGAAGTTTCGTTGTGAAAGTAGAGGGAGAAACACAAACTTCAGTGGCTAAGGCATGGCAATTGCCTAGCAAATTCACTGGTTTGAGAAATTGTCCGGTGAATGGAAAAGTTGGAGATGTTGAACCCATGTTGCACAAAAAATCAAGAATGATAAACTGGAGATTATGAATGGAGGTTTGGAGAATGAAAGATCGCAAAAGTGGTTAAAGTGCAGTAAATGACCACGACTTGGGTATTTATAAGAAGTGGAAAACCCTAATCATGACTGTTGAAGCATCGACAGCGGAAACTCGTCAAATCGTGTCGTTTCACATCACTCAGCGAGTTCTTTTCCAGGGGGCATATGTTACCCACATTTAATGCCCATAATGATGAAAACACGTGGCAAGTACTGGTTGGGTTTTCGTTATAAAAAATAAGGCTTCGTTACGAGAAACGAGACGCTCCAAGACGTCATGAAAGTCAATAAAGCTGACGTAGGAAAAGACATATGAGGTTCACGTTTCCAAATCTAGGGAGGAGCAGATCGAGAATGATTTTAGACCCTCAGAAGGATTTCTCAAGAAGGAATGACTCGGGATAAAGCTGATGAGTTAGGAGCACACTCACCCACGACAACGCACGAGGAAACATGGAGTAATTTATGGAGCACATGTCCGAAATAGGAACATGTGAGTATTTTTTGGTGCACAACGTCGAAGAAGAACGTGGGGTTCCTCATAAATTGAGGACGTGGGGAGAGAACGTGGCTATCTGGCCGGAAGAAAATCAAGTATAAAAGGGGGATCAATATAGGACATATACACATCAACACCCATCATTGTCTTTGCTTTTACTCTGCAAGTTTTTATTTTCACAATATCATAGTTTTCTTTTGTGCAAGACTTGAATTCATTCAGTTTGCATTGATCATTACCTCAATAGGTTCTTTTGAGTCAAGTGTAAGCTTACGAGTTCTCTCTTAATCTAATTCATCTTTTATTTTACTTGTTGTTTCTTTATTAGTTACGATTATTTTGGTTGGTGCGTCCAAAAGTCTTAATCCGCTATGCAACACCGAATCCCACACAATTTTAAACCTCTCGAACCTCGTGTTTGCGACCATTCGATTTCCTAAGGAGAATTTGGAGAACTCCAATTTTTGTTGATTAGTTGTCAATAATCAGCAACAGAAAACACTCTGTCGATAAAAGTATTCCATAGATTTGTCGCTTAGTGATAGCTCTTTCAAAAAATTATCTTTTGACTCATATATGTAATTATTTGAATGAAAAAAAAGTTAATCTAGCAATAAGCAATCAAGAATAAAAATTTGATTTGACACAAGAAATTTAGTGGTAGATTTGTCAGTTATTGATGAATATATCTAAAGTTATCCCTATATTCATTAATGTTGGAAATGTTCCTAAATTTTGATAATGACACAGAAATATGACTTAAAATTTAAGAAAAAAAAACTTAATAATAATTGCTTAACTAGAAAAATAAGATTTAGTAACCTTAAAAAGGAGAATTTGAAGGCAAAAAAGGTTGAAACTCTCAGTTTAATTAATTACGAGATACATCGGTGTTAATTCTGTAAAAATAGTTTAACAAGAAAAATACTATACATTGTTGTCGAGATATTTTCTTGTTTAGCAGTTGCATCGACAAATTATGTGTTGGTGCGGAAAAATGAATATTCATACCAAAATTGCTGACAAAATTTCATCACTGGCAAATTTCCGAATGAAAAATTATCAATTTATGATCTGTAATTATTTTGGGTTAATAATATCAATGGTCACAAAAGTTTCAGAGTTTTTCAACTTTGGTCACAAAAGAAAAAAATGCTACAAAATTGTCACGTATGGGTTTTTTTTTGCTTCAGCTCGGTCACTTTACCCAGAAAAGTTGTCAGGCTGGATATAAAGTGTCACGTAAGTGTGACACCTCTTTTTTCCCAACACATGTGGCATATTGATGTAGCAATTAAATTAATAGTCAAACCCGACCCGACCCAAACCCATCCTGACTCGAACCCGAACCCACCCCACTCAGACCTAACACTTAAAAACCGATATCCAACCTCTTTTTCCCCTTCCATCTTTGTGAACCCTAATGCCATTTGGTATGAAAATATCCAGGAGAAAACATTGCAATTGCAACATCCAGGAGAAAAAAGTAACAGAGAAATCATCAAAAAATAAAAATTCAGAAATTTCCTTTCAAAAAATAAAAAAAATCTACCATAAATTAATTACTTCAATTACTTGAACCAAAAACCTTTACTCAAGAATCCGTAATGAGCTCAATCAGATTTCAAATGAATATTAAATATTAAACCTTGAACATTTTCATAAAGAAGTGGATGAACGAGTTTCAAACATATTATAACTACAAAATATACAGACCTTCCATGTAGCTAAAAGGGTGTAAATTATTCAATGAAAACAAAATTACAATACCCAGAAATGATTGAAGAAATCTATTAGTCAACACAAACTTTACTGTTTCTGCTGTCTAGAGAAAAAAATGATACACTAGAGAAATCCCACATTGATGTGGCATGAGGCATTTCTGTGAAAGTTTGAATGCCGCCATTGTAATGCATTTATCAGAATGTTACACAAACCATCAATATCCCCTAAATCACCCAACCGTCCATATA
>CAODLS010635392.1:0-13114 GCA_948243855.1 Flueggea neowawraea
GGTGAATCTTACGAGTATCTGATAAAACCTTGGCTTCAAGATGTTCCAGTATTTCTTGGTCCGTCGGATCAAACTTCACCCCAGCTGGCAGTCCCGGCAAATCATGAATACCACCCTTATATTATACAGTACATATAAAAAATCAACATAAATATATAGTATTAACATTAAAATTCACGAACCCCGCCTCAACAAAAACAAGTACAAATCATGTTCTAATATATACATAAATTAGTTCGTACATACCTGATCTTGGAACTCAACTTGGTGGCCGCAAGAAGGACATATTGTAGCTGCACTAGCGGCCCGAAGTTCTTCAGTTCTGGAGTCGGTCGAAGCGTGTTTTGGGTTATCGTTGCACCATGCCATCTTTCTCTTATGCCAATCAAAACATCACAAAACACGATTTTTTTTTTCTGGTAATTTTGTTGGCAACTTCTGCGAGTATCAGGGCAAAAACGCACAAAAGAGAAATGAGAAACAGCTAAATGTGAAAGAAAAAAGAAAGATAATATGGGTACTAATACACATGTTTTAAAACACTAGATTTAGTGTGTAATAACACAATTACAATAAAAACCAATCAGTTAGTTGCTTGTTGATGCAAGGAATTTCATTCTTCCACACCTTTTGTTGCTTCCACGATTTATTTTTTATGCAAATCAGTAAAGCCCCAGCGATTTAATTAATTACGCGGTTCTTGCACAGAGCGACTAGAGAGAGAGGGAAATGGAATTTGACAAGGACTATTTAAAGGAAATGAAAATGTTTCTAGAACCAAATATGGATTCCTTGGACGTCAAGTTTTCAGCTACGATTCTCAACAAACTGTTCCACCAATAGGGACGAGTTAAACTTTTCCTTACAACTCGGCAAAAAAAGGGCTAGATAAATTAGTGCAAAAAAACAAAGAAATGTGTTGGTAATTATAAGAGAGCATTTAGAGTGGGGATGGGGCAAAGAAAATGATGTATTCATGGACGTTTTACCTCTTTATTTGAGAAAGATTAAATGGGTTTTTTTTTTCCTTTTGTTTTCTTGTAATTTTAGCTCGTGTCTACCTAGAGTGGGCTTAAAGCCATATTTATGGTGTATAATATAAGCCAATAAAAATGAAAATTACAAATTAAATATATATGATTTCTTTTAAAAAATTTGTGTGTATATATAAGTTATACCTACTTGTATGTTGCTAGTTAATCCATTTCTTCGCGTAGACTTCTCATTCGAAGCAAGGTATCGACTACACATGACCTTGATGTCGACTTTGAATTTTTATTTTAACATATGCTTCATGTAAATTTAAAATAGATCCGTCATCTGGTTAATATCGGATTAATTAATTTCATCAATGTCACTGTTAACATATCATTTCATTTCAATATTATAATTAATATATAAATTATTGTGAAAATGGGTCCAATTTCTTTGTTGACAAGAACATGAATAGTCAGCACCTTGCTATTAAAGTGCAAAAAATAATCTGTGTAGGGGAATTAGCGACGGGTTTGTGATTGCGGTTGCAGACAAGAGAAACCCGAGCCGTCCCAAACTGTTCGTGTATTATTAGCTGACATGTGTGTTGATGTAAATATGGAATATATATATATAGTCTTCAGCTTTTGCAAGAAGCTAGGCGACGCAACGAAAGCTTCTGCATTAAGCTTCTTAGCATTAACTTTAACGTATAGATTGGGTTTGGAGTCTTTGTCAAGTTTGTTTCCCTATTTGCATAAAAGTAGGCCCAAGTCACCCACTTCCGATCGTCCCAAATTGTCGAAATCTATCTATACATACATATAATTTAAATAAAATAATCGATATTAGATAACTCATTTAGTAAACATATATTTAAAATTAAGAAGTTTTGAGTTCAAATCTTAAAAGTATCCAAATTTTCTATGATTATTATGGAGAATGATCTCCTCTTTTGTGAGACCAATAATAAATAAATATAGAATTTTTTTTTTAAATAAATAAATAAATTAAGTGATATAGTTTATTTGTTTTCATATATAATATAGTCTATTTAAGAGGGCCATTGTCAAATTAGGTCAAGTATTCCGCCATTTTACATATGCAAGTTCGAGGAAATTTGTTTTCAAACACTAAATACTGAACCGAAATTTCAAAGATGCTAGACTACCACACATCACTTTTTCCGATATTTATTCGTTTTTTCTTCGATCAGTCTCCTACAGTGAAGAATCATAGCAATATCGCCAATAAAAATCTCGTTTGTTCAAGATGAATCAATTGTATACAGAATTATAGATGCAGTAGTCATTAAAAGCTAATAAATTGTGGGCAATACATTTGACAATTGTAGGTCATTTCATAAAAAAATAAATGATGAGAATTTGGTATAAGTTAAAAAATTTACATGTAAGCGAATCCCTCTTTTATATATATATATATAGATCATTAAATAGTGTGGACCATGTAAGTGAAAATTGTTGTCTATTAAATCTAAAAATAAATAAACAACAAAGACCGAGTGTAAGTTAAAAAAACTTACATGTGTGTTTGTTTGAGTGTAAATTATCAATTTATATAATGTCTTATTTTATCCTCAACAATTATAAATGATCATCTCATTCATTCACACTTAAATATTTTATTTTTACCACATTCATTATGTTAACTAAGATAAATTAAAATAAAGTAAAAGGGTTAAATAAGATAGCTTTTGAGGAAAAAAAACATTACATTGAATCACTCTATATATTTGACTTTTGTTAAGAATTTCACATTGGCTAAGTTGGGTTAAGAAGAAATTACGTGGTTCACCTACATTAGTTTGTAATATTTCTTCAGTACGAAGATGGTAAGTTTATTAGATATTCACTTTTTTATAATTATTGATTCACTGTATGATTTTTCTTATATACGGTTCCTTATTTTTCAAATTCACAGCAAACAAGTTCTAAACAACTTTTAAACGATTTTTAAACAAATATACAATGAAAAGATACTTAAACATTTTAAACAAGCTAACATGTTATAAAATATATTGAAGATATATATTAATCGTATATTTAAACATTAATAGAATCTAAACAAGTCTTAAACAACCTTTAAACAAGTTATAAACAAATATACAATGAATAGATACTAAACAAGTTTTAAACAAGCTAACATGTTATCAAATATGTTGAAGATATATATTAATCGTATATTTAAACATTAATGGAATCTAAACAAGTCATAAGCAACCTTTAAACAAGTTTTAAACAAATATACAATGAACAGATTCTAAACAAGTTCTAAACAACCGTGAATCTGTAACTTATAAAGTTGGATTTGTAAGCTGAAAATTTTAAATTTTCTGTTTAAAATATTGAAAGTTGGCTGTGTAAATCTGTAATTTATGAATGAGCCATTTTCACCTACATGTTGCTCAGGTTCACAAATTATGAATTCACGCTTCCTACTTTCAACATTTTAGGTAGAAATTTCAAAATTACAGATTGACGCAGTTAACTTTATAAATTACAGATTCCATATCCAACAAAAAGTCTCAAGCTTGTTTAAAACTTGTTCAGAATTTGTTTAGTATTTGTTCATTGTATATTAAAGATATAAACAATATAGAAACAAGATATTAACACCATATAAACAAGAAATTAACAACATGTAAACAAGATGCATTGAATTGAAAAACAATATTAAAACAACATATAAATAAGATTCTTTGAATTTGAAAATACGGAAAAAAATCAACAACAAATCGACAACACACTTAACAACATAAAAACAAGATGTCGTAAATTTAAAAATATGAAATCGTAAATTTAAAAAATCACGCACGTGAATATGTAATTATAGAAAAATGCATATGTAATAAACATATCATGCCTGACAAAAGAAATATTGTAAACTAATGTATGTCAATCATGTAATTTTTACTCTATAAATTTGGGTCACATGTATATGTATTTGGCACTTGGGTCAATCTATTAAAAGATAAACCTCTATTATAAGACGTCTTTCGACATGGAGTTAGACTCTAGTGCGATGATTTGAGATTGTATTCGATACTCACCGGAGTAGATCCAATTTCAAAGAATAATGCAGATCTTAGAGGGGATTAAATTTGTGCGATGATTTGCACATTTGTGTTACATGTCCTTTTAACGGTTAAGATTAAATTTAAATTGATCTGACGGATATAAAACTGTCAACACGTTAAAAAGTCATTATGTAGCACATACATCATTTAATGTATTGACACTTTTATAACCGTTAGATTAATTTTAACATAATCTAAATTGTTAAAAGTAGATAAAGTATGTTAATACAAAAGTATGATAGTCAAATCGGATCTTAGAGCCCCTGTTGCATGAAGCTCAATTTTTTTGGAAATTAGGCTATTCGGCCTGCGAGAGGCTGAGAGCAGTCTTCGAGCCCAAGAAGGTGGCTGCAGGTTCCAAGCCCTCATAATAACCTTACAAAATTAGGTATCGGCTCGCAAAGACGTCGGCCAGATTGTTAATTTATTATATTTTTCATTCAATTTTGGTCCACCAAATATTTGAGAGATTTTCTTTTTGTAACAGTAATTGTTTGAGAACTTGATTACCTAAGACTCAAAAAGTATATATATTATATTCTTAGTATGAACGACTCCAATTAAGGTTTGATATATCAACTTGTGCCTCTGTTGTTAAAAAATAAAATGGCTTTGTTGTGCTCAATATACACCAATGTTTTGATCCGACTGTTATTTTCCCACTCAATATCGTCCCCTACCATCATGGTTCATTTAAAATAATAATTTCGCTTATTTTTTTTCCTAATTAGGTTGAAAAGCATATTAACTTCTTTTTTCTTCATATAATTTGGGTCATAAAATAGTTAATTCGATTTAGCCAAAAAATAATGTAATTTTTTGTGACAGGAGGACGCAAATATATACTTCGATGATCATAAATAATTAAAAAACAAAGAGAGATATTTTACAGACTATCTATATAGTTCTCAGTTAAAAAAAAAGACTATCTATATAGTTCTCTTCAATTGATGATACATATGGCTGTATGAGTGATTTTACAAGCAGATTAGTGTAATGATGAGCCAAAAAGGACCAAAAAAATTGTATAAAAATGAGAAATGAGTCGTTTTCGGTGGGTGTAGCCGAAAACTGCCCTATTCCACACGGAAAAGAAATTCAACCACCGTCCTTATAAAGAACAAGTCACCACCGGCCTCACTCTTCCATTCCACCTTTCCAAAATTCTCCACATAACACATTTTATACATTTTTTTGATGTTATATTCTGCTTTCCACCTTTGAAGAATCCAAGCATTTAGTCAAACTAAAATGATATGTACACATATTTCAACTCACAATTGTAACATTTGATCACACATTTAATCACTTGAGTTAATAATTGCCACTTCAATTTCCTCCGTTGTATGATCAAAGGAATTTATAATGAATCAAACACATACCTCAATTTCCAAACTGTTCAAAATTGCGGAAACATGAGCAATAGTGGGACGGCTCTTCCTAGAATTAGAGATGCAAGCCGAAGGACTTTAGCTAATCGAATTATCAGTCTCGAATCAGAAGGTGACACGAGTCTTGGGTCTAAAATGTCACTAAACCTCATTTCTTTGATCAAAGTCAATGCCCGTTTCACAAGCAACCCTTCTTCACATCTCCTTCCCGTCAAAAGCTCCAACAGAACCACACCAAACCCATAAACATCACAGAAATTTCTAACTACATATGGTGTATAGGTTAATCAGAAGAGAGGATTTTCTAACTTGACCTACTCTGAGAACATATCCTAATGAAAATTTTCTCTTTGACTTAGTATATGACTGTAGTCATATACAAGTGTAGCAAAAAATTTCTCAATCATCACTTTTTTTACTAGCACCACCCCCAAACAGCCAATACTCATCATCCACGTAACCCAAAACTCCTCTTTTCTCTTTGGGTGCCAAAAACGACAAGCCGTAATCACAGATTTTAGAACAAAACCGTTCATCCAACAAAACATTCGAAGACTTGAAACAGCCATGTACGATATTTGGTGCCACACCGTCGTGCAAGTACTCGAGACCTGTGGCGGCACCTGAAGCAATCTTTAACCTCTTTGTCCAATCCAACATTGATGCTCCATCGGAACTCTCGTGTAAATAATAATCCAAACTGACCATACCCGAAAACTCCATTACAATAATTCTTTCACCAGGAGCTTGTGAATAACCTAAAATGGGAACGATATTGGGGTGTTGAGTTAAAGATATTGACTTGAGAATCGAAGAGAAGCCTAAACCCGCGTTGCTGTAAACAAGAGATGGGTGTATTCTTTTGACTACGACAAGCTCTTGGCCTTGCAAAACAGCCGTGTAAACTGTACCTAAACGACCTTTGCCAATGATTCTGAGATGGTTGAAGTTGTCAGTGGCAGAATCTATATCTGTTAGTGGGTAAGACTGTGCTGAATTCTTGATGGGAAGGGTTTCCTCAGACTCAACAGGTTTTTTTCTGCAGAAGAGGATAAGAACAATACAAAGAATGACGAGAAATGTTGAGAGAAGGGATATGATGAAGTCATATGCAATCTGTTCACCAGAATTCATGGTGTAAAGTCACAGTGGTGTGTGGAAATGAAGAACTTACTGGGTACGCAGTTCATAAGAAAGGGGAAAAAAGAGGAGTATATATGAGTGTAATAGGGATGGTTTGAAAAAAGGGGAGGGGTTTTATTTTGTAAGAAGTTGAAATTTCAGACAAGTGGTTTTGATATGATGGTTAGGAGTTGGCCGCCCTCTATATTGTACTTTTCTGAGGTATACTAATTGGAAATGTGACAAAGATCTGTTATAAGAGTCATAAGGAGAGACTAATTTGGTTGAGTAACGGTGTAGATTGAGCTAACTCATCTCTGTCTCAGCTGTTATAAGTAGTTTTCGAATCAAGTTCCTTGATGCGCACTTAAATAGTTTTATCAATATACTAGTCTATTTTCTAAGTCTGTTTGTTGTGCGATAATTATAGGTATTATTTATGTATTTTAAGCTCCTAAAAAATATTAATTTTTCTTTTTTATACTATTAATCTATTTTTGCATTTAATTTTTATGATCTATTTATTGCAAACATAATTTTATTAATATTCGATGTATCAATTATCTGAGAATAAATCAAATCTATTTTACATCTTTTAACCAATATTTTACATTTAGACTATTGGAAAATATAATATTATTGTTTTTTAAAGAAAAATAACTACCCCACTAATATGCCGAATCAATTAGGTTGAACATACACATCAGTGTATTCCACAACAGCCTATTCTACTAGGCTAACTCTGCCATTGTGAGGTAGGATATTATTATTAACAAAATAAATTCTGGAAACATCACGAAGATTCAAATACGATCCAAATACAAATGCCATAAAAGGCAAAACGGTAAAGCATCTAAATCAGAAACAGCATTAGTATTGAAACGGCCATGCTTAGCCACCCCATGAGCGGAAAATTGTTTTCTCTGAATGTATGTTGATGATGAAATTTGCCTTGTTGAATCCGATGCCAAATATCCCAAACGAGTGATTGTTGGTTCATGGTTGCCACTCTATTATGAAGGGTCCTTTGATAATTTTCACCGCAAGCTCCGAGTCGGATTCGATTATAGCATCATGTAGACCTTTAGATATAGCCCAAGAAAGGTCAAGCCAGATGCTCCAGAGTTCAGCGAAAAGCGGAGAGCAATAGCCTATTCGGGCTGATGAGCAATGGAGAGCCATCCCATTACAATCACGAGCTACAATTCCTACGGAACAGCTGCTTGACGTGGCGTTGGTGGCAGCATCAACGTTCACTTTGTATTCCCAAAAGCCAAAATTAGGCCTCTCCCAGGAAGCTGTAAGCCTATTCCTTGCCTGCTTTCAGGTTGCCAAGGCACTCGTAAACTTCATAGCATGACAAAAAGCAAATGCAGTGTAGTCAAATTCATTTTAATACTACAAATGTTTTTGGAGAAATCAAAATATTACAAGCGCGGTATGTTGATGTATTAAGGGATAATATGTTCCATATATATACTTCTAAAATTAAAAACCAGACATTCGTGAGTTTCAATAAGATTTTTTTAGTATAATCCAATCTTATAATTACGTGGCCGGATTCCATAAATCCGGCAAAACAAGTACGACGAATTCGAAGTCGTCAAGATTAGAGGGTCTGAATCGACGAGTACCAAAAAAATATTCCGAAATTGATTAAGATATATAGTTGCTTGCTCTTTTCACATTGCCTATTACGGCATTTAGTATGATCTATTTTGTGATTTTTGTCATATTTATTATCCGTCACAATATAAAAGTTAGAACATGGGAATGTTACTACTCAACCTGAACAAGTGATATTTACAAATAATGATTTAATTATTATTATAATTAGTACTAGTAGTATTTCGGTTATAGCAACCAAGGTATAATGTAATCAAGCTTACCTAAACAGAATTCTTTTCAGATATTTGTTTTAAGGTTGGCGGGTGACTAAAGCTTTCAGATAGTCTGTTAAATTAGTCAACAACTTATAGCAGTGAAATTTGAATTCAGGTCATTTGATCATAAACCATTTTGATATATACTATATCAGGAATTAATCTATCTATAAACTTAAGTTTTTCAATTATTTTGTCAACAAAGAAATGATTACTTGATGAATCACGTCAATTATTTCTAATTGGGATTTTAACAATACTATAACACTTTTTTGAAACAAATTGGACATAAAGACACTACGTACACTCTCTTTCATCTCTAGATAATATCAGAATACTATTTACGTTTAAAGACAAAATTCAACAGATGTGAGTGTCCTTTAATTAAGGAGAAAAAAATGGAGATGTGTTAAATTAAGGGAAACTCATCCCTAAAAACTTGGAGAAACATTAAAAAAATGTAACTATTTTTTTTAAATACAGTTTGAATAAACATCTCTAAAACAAAACGTAATTTTGTTTCCACAAAATTAGGAAACAAAATAATCAAATTAAAAAAAATATTCTAACATTACGAACATGCATATTTTAGGGAATCACATTTTGAATAAACATCTAGTCAAATATAAAGGGTATATTTGTTTATTATTCACATGAGTATTAGTCTTTTTTTTTTCTCTTTCGGATTTTTTTATTTGAGGTATAATTTGTTAAATTTGTAGCCCAATATTAAGAGAACATTCGTTGTTAATATTAACTGTTGTATTATTGTTAGATTTTATTTAACATAAATATATATTTAATATGCACATTATTATTTATAAAACTCTCGAAGAATATTATATGAAGTAGTTGTCTCACAACTAGAAACATACTAGTATTGATATTCCTTTTATATTGCTTATTACAAGGACATATGTTATTTTGTAACATATTGCTAAATCATTTAAGGACATTATATAAATTGAAGCAATAAAATTAATATCTCAGTTTAAAAAAAAACAATATTAATATCAATTAAGTAATACTCCAGTAAACATTAATAGAAATTGAACAACACAGTCAAAAATTCTAAACTAAAAAAAAACAATAATACTTCATACGCATAAACTTAAAATATACTTACAATAATAAAAAAATATGAGAAAAAATATAAATATAAAAAATTTAACTCAAACTATGCTTTCAATATCATTCGAATATACCAAAATTACAACAACAAAAACCAAATATCAATCCAATATCACCCTAATATACCCAATTGAAAGCAAAAAAAACCCACAATATTTATTGCCAAACCAATCCTTCCCTCTCCTCCCGGCGCCTTGATGTCCTCCATCTCTACCTCAATCTCCTCATCTCTTTCTCACTCTGCAATCTCTCTCTCTTTCATCTTCCTTCACCATCCGCCGTCTACCACCCACAAAATCTATTGCCAAACCGACCCCTTCCTCTACTCCTCCCGCTGCCTCTCCTTTCCTCCATCTCCTCCTCTCTTTCTCCCTCTGCAATCTCTATCTCTTTCCTCCAGATTTGTTCAAAAGCGAAACACAATAAAACCTAAATCCCAATATTCCAAAACCAGTCAATTAACCACCACCACCACTACTCCATCTAATCGGCCTTTGTCTCTTCTGCCAGTCCGAACTCCTATCCCTCATTCTCTACTCTTCCTTCTCCTCTCTCTACCCCCTTCAAAATGACTCCGGTCTCTCCACCCCCAAATCGACGGTTCCCGCCTTCGCCTCACTTCTTCTCGGAAACATCAAGTCAACTATTTCTAAAGATTCAGGTTTGGGAAAACTTTCGCGCAAACAACAAGTTAGATGTTTAATTTCTCGCGAAGTTCTTTCTCTCCCTTCCATTCATTTTTCGTCCCCCCCTCCCCCTTCTCTTCATCTCTCTTCTCCATCTCCTCCTCTCGCCACCGCCACCTTGTTCACTCTCGTTCTTCAAACCTGCAGTATAATTGCAATCTCAGTCCTTGAAATTTTGGAATGCTATAAACCAAAATGTTATCTGTATATTATATATGTTAGTATATATGTTGTATATAAACAACATATAAATAAATATAAATATTATATAAATAACATAAAAATAAATTTTAAAAAAAATTAAAGTATTCTGAAATATAAATAAATTATAGACAAAACTTAAACATATTTCAAAAAAATTCATAAAAATATAATTTAAAAAATTTTGTCAGCACACGTGTAACTTTGAAAAGTTGCCAAAACATTGAAAATTGGCTTGGTAAACCAGTATATCAATTTTTGGTATTGGTCTTTATGTAAATGGCCCCCAACAAAATGAGGAAATTACGCGGTATTGATTGTCAAAACATTGACTTTGCAAATCTAAACATCAACGCCAACTATTTCTAAAGATTCAGGTTTGGGAAAACTTTTGCGCAAACAGCAAATTATATGTTTAATTTCTTGCGGAGTCCTTTCTCTCCCTTCCATTCCCATTCTTTCTTTCGTTCCCCCCACCCCCCCCCACTCTCGTTCTTCAAACCTGCAGTATAATTGCGCTGTCAGTCCTTGAATTTTGGAATGCTATAAATCAACCCTAGCTTAACCGCCTCACACATCAGCGTTGGTAGTGCCTGAATTTTTGGAACATTACAAGTAGGTCTCTAATAATTTGAAACAATCTCTAAATCTGTGACACCCCAACCCTAAATAACCATGCATAGCACACATTTATTGATACATGCATTACATAAGTATTTTTGTATAGAATTCGACATATATAACTATAATTGAAGATATAACGTCGAGTGTTTAAGGAATTAGTTTGGAAATAATCATTAAGTTGATTAAAAGTATACACTCAAAATTATAGTTAAATCAGGAATACTCTATTATACTTGTACCAAATAGGATCGAAAACTGAACTAAAAGACTTGATATAACAAATAAATAAACATAAGTTGGGGATTAAAAAGAGGAGAAACAAAGAAAAGAGACCAAAATGAAAAATAGTATATGTGCAATGTCTGAATTGTAGAAATATTTGTTTTAAGCTCTCACGTGGCATAGCTTAGGAGCCTTAACTCTGAAGTATCTTAACCAAAGTTCACATAATCCAAATCAATGAAATCAGATTACATAAGTAAGAATTAGGAGTGAAGTCGACAAACTTTTGGTGGATAAGAATAAGTCCCCGATTGCATATTTATGTTATTCTTCTACCATCAAGTTAAACCCTTATTTCTATCCCAAAACATATCCACACCACACATAGTCAAATCATGGTTCCAAACTCTATCCAAAATAGCTCCCACACACAATTGAACATTAACTTCTCCAAAGAAGGACTTAGACAAAGCTAAGGTAATCCTGAACTTGTAATATTCCTTGACAGCAGTATGTTTGTTCTATATTTTCAAAACTATTAGCGACGGAATTTTAGAAATCCCAAAGAATAAAAGTTTTATATTGTTATGCCTTTTACATGTCTGTAAAACTGTTTGATCCGATTTTGTGTCATTTGATAGTTATGTTCAAAATAGTTCCAACTGCCCTGTTTATGAATTCAGTAGGAACTTTAGAGACTTCATCTGGAGAAGTATAAAACATCAAGGTTGTAGCCAAAAATGTTTTATAACTTCTTGTAAAAGTGCTCAGCTTAGTTCTGTGTGTGTCTGGAGTTATACTTGTTTAACGCAGGTTGGTCAGATTGAATGTTTCATTGAATAACATTTGACTATAGGTTTTATTCTAAAATATACAGAGACTTTTATATTTTGAATTACAATTTAATATTTTTCAGAAACAGGGATATATGCATCTAAGTTTTAAAACAACAAACTTTGCTTTATTTGGATTCATGTAGAGGAAGTTATGAATAAAAGACTACTCGTAGTTTGTAGTCTCAATTGGTAATTTTACTGCATTTTGTTTAGGTCGAATTAGACAACGAGATTCATACCATTGGAAAGCTACATGTGTCTAGTTTCTATTCCAATTTGTAAGTCTCCATTTAGTTTCGTAATGAATGAAATATAGTCAGAAAACTTTGTAATGCCTAGTCTGTCCTGTAACTAGATTATGGCAATGACAAGGCTAACTTCCGAAATTCACTATAAATTGTGGAAATTAAATCAGGCTTTCTATTTTATATGTACACAACATTCAGAATGTCTATTTATTAGGAAATTTATATCATATTCATTATATGTCTGTAACTCCAGAAATGTTGAAAGAACACATACTGTTCAGTTGAAACAAAACTAAGCAAAACACTTTAAGGGACTAATCTATAATTTTATAAACAATGTACTTGATATTGATAATTGTAATTTTTAATATTTTATGAACTCGGAGGATCCAAACACTCGTAGATTGGGGAACTTAAAGTCCTTCATACGTGACACGTATAGTAGAAGCCCCAGTGAGTAGAAACTGGAGATGTCTTCACGTATTTTCTTTATGCAATGATATGCATTGAAATTGATTCTCTGTCTTGATGTGTGAATATGTGATAACGTGGAATGAATTGCTTATTACACGTGCAAATATATGAGATATCAGTATTGTTTACAAGTGACACGTGTATGATAAATGAATTGTTGAAAATGAGCTATAGACAAATGCATGGAATCTGATATGGACTCACCGAATATGACTTTGTTTATC
>CAODLS010635628.1:0-13426 GCA_948243855.1 Flueggea neowawraea
CATTAGAATTTCGGCACAACCTAACCTAATTAGGAGTGAGAAAATTCGGCACACTCATCCTAATTAGGAGGAATAAATTTGGCACACACCACCTCTCCTATTTTTTAGGAGTCACTTTCCTTGTTTGGCAAGGATGAATTCGGCACATGCACTAACTAATTAGGAGTCCATGACTAATTAGAATTTTTATTCTTGTTTGACAAGAAAAATAAAACCCTAATTTGTATGTGACAAAAAATTAATTAGGAAGTGAATATTCTTGTGGAACAAGAAAGGCAAACCTAGTGAGACTAGCAAAGCAAATTCGGCAACCTATTGCTTGAATAGGATGAGGGCCGAATTTTACAAGGTCAAGGAGCGAATTTTGCATTCTTTTATGTACCTATTTGGGTATCCTCATATGCCTATAAATATGGTGCATTCCTTGCTATTCTTTCATGGATTGGCCGTATTAGTGAGTGCCACAAACAAAAGAGAGAAAATTATTTGTGAGTTTTAGAATAGAGATTCTAAAAGAAGTGTTGGAACACATTAGCATAATCAATGATCTTGTGTGTGTGTGAGAGTAGAGGGGAGTCTTCTTTTGGCAGTCCCTATTGTCAATTACTTTCGGCAGAAACAAAGGAGGAAGGAGAAATCAAATTCGGCCAGCTTTGTTTTGGAGAAAACAATTCGAAAAAGTAAAATAGGTACACAAGTTTGGCCGCCTTTTAATTAATTATGATTACATATAGTGTTCCTGGATGTTTCTTGGGTGATATTATTGTTTTTCCACTACGCACATTAGATGTTTATTCTCATATGAAATCCAACAAATCATGCATTTGGTCCCCACAATTTGGAGTCTTCCGTCACTCTTTTCTCTCTCCTTTGGAGCGTGTCACGACCGTGACAAATGGGTGTCACGGCTGTGACACATTTCTGTGTCACTTCTCCGCATTTTTTTGCTTGTCGTAGCCATGACACCTCAAGTATCTACTTTTCCTTCAATTTCTTTATCCAAACTTTAGTTGGTTCGAAGCCTTTCCACTTTACATCACTTTTGCACCTTTTTTATACTCATTTTTCTCCAAATTCATCATCCCACAAACATCACCAACATCATAAGAATTTCACCACAAAAGCATGATTTAGGATGCAAATAGATCCATTCTTGCTTGAATTAATATGTAAATTTAGCCTACATAAGCTTCAACACAAAATTCAACATAATGTACAAGATCCAAAAAGACTACACACCATTCACTATAGAGAATGAACTCAACTTGTCATTCTATATAGAGGTAAAACAAAAAGAAGTGAATGTGATGAAATATCCTGTCTACCTCACAATAGTTGAAAACCACCAAATGTCCCTATAGTAAGAAAACATGGAAATAGAGATGGACATAGCAACAACAAGCACAACATATTAGGATAACAACTTGTCTTACCTCTCAGATATGCTATAAGTAACTTCTCACATGGCAAAGGATGGTATTCAAACCATAGAGTTAAAAAGTAACGATGACAAAGATAACGAGACTAGCAGTGTAGATGATGATGCATATGAAGGTGCACAAATAATAACATAAGGGTATGTCTTCAACAACAAATAGTCTAAAAATGCTATCAACCACTATGCATTGGTGAATCACTTCAAATACAAAGTGGACAAGTCTTGCACGAACAACTACTATGTAACCTGCATTGATAAAGAATACAATTGGAAATTCAAAGCATCGGTTGTCTTCAACATAGAGGCTTTCAAAGTAAGGAAGTTTCACGATGTGCACACCTACCCACTTGAAGTAAGGTTCAAAGAACCAGGAGAAGCAACATCAACCATTATTTCAAGTGTAATCAAGGAAAAATACACAAAAACAAGATCATATTTATTGTTCGTAAAACATTCAATAAGATATACATAACAAATATAGTATTAGAATCAACTACCCAAAGGCAAGGAAGACAATGGAGAAAGAAATGGAGGAGCAAGTGCTAAGATAAGCCTCAAACTCATATAGGGATCTACTTGCATATCGTGACATTATCCAGAGAACAAATCCTGAAAACAATGAAAGATAGGTAACCTCATAGACATTAAAATTCTACAAAAGTGTACAAAGGTATTCAATGATGTACACCACACATTTTTAACCAGCTTATTGTAACAAAATTTTGTCTAAGTTTGTAGGTCATTGTTCTTTCAACATCCATTGAAGGATGGAAACACTGCAGACCATATGTTGTGGTTGATGGAGCTTTTTCAAAAGCGGCATATGGTTTAACCTTAATCTCAGCATGCACATATAATGCAACAAGAAATATTTTGCCACTAGAATTTGCTATAGTGGATTAAAAAATAATGACTCATATAAGTGGTTCTTTGAAATATTCAGGGAACCATATGGTTACAGACCCAGAATGTGCATCATATTGGACAGATATGACAACATGGAAAATGCAAAAACAAAAATGTATCTAAAGGTTGGACACTACTTTTGCATCTAGCACTTACTGAATAACATCAAAGTCAAGTACAAAAAGAATTAAGAGCAAGTAAAAAAATCTTCTTTGGAGCAGAAAAAGCTTATTGATCGGCTTTATCGCAAGTGCACGACAGTCGAAGAAGTAAGAAAAACCTTGGAGTATTTCGAAGGTGTCGACCCCATAGGGACGAGACTAAATGTGATCGTTCTTGAACTTAAAATGAAACATAAAAATAAATGCAACAAAACTAAATGAGTAGAGTTGATTTTGGTGTTTTTAATATAAAGATAGAAAAATAACAACAGCAATAATAAAAGCGTTAAAACTTTCGAGACTCATCCAAGACTCTTAATTACTACATTTATGAATTGTTTAAGGGATGTTGAGTGTTCTCTCAGTTCAATCATCTAGAGCCTCTTTCAAGTTCATCTAGATTATGTCTACATTTATTAGAAGGATCTTGTCGGCCTCATCTAACTAAACTAGACTCATTAAGTTCGCTTGGAAATTTTATCGACCACCTTGTTGGCATGAATATTTTCTTCTCATAACCTAACACGTTTAATGCATGTCAACCTCATCTAGCCTTCTCCTTTCGGTCCTTCACCTAGATTTGTTCTAACTGCAACTAATGATGGCCTATTATTATCATAGTTTATTCAAACATGTCATCAAATCACATATAACATCTCTACACATATATCATTCAAGAACAAGAGATAAATACTACAAATATTGCATTTAAGAACATCATCCATTCATAAATATAGCAACAAATTATCAAGGACTACATCTCTAAGTCCTAAGAAAATGTCTAAGCTATCATGGTTATGTTCAACAAAATAACACAATAAAACTTAACATAAACCATGATAACAACTAATAGTATGAAGATACAAGAGATAAAATGGATATGGAGAATGCTCTCTAAGTAGCCTTCGAGAGGAATCCTAAATCTTCAAGCCTAATCTCCTTCTTCTTCATAAAAACCTAAAACTATGTTTTAAAACTATGAAAGAAAGAAAAGGTGTTCTTCCAAGAAATGAAAGATGATAGATATGAGGTTAAGAGGGGATATTTATACCTCCTTACATGTGTCAAAACTCTAGGAAAGAAATGGCCAAATTTTCCCCAAAATGTGTACATTTTGTCAACAAAAACAAGGTTGCTGTTTTTGTTGAACTTTGACCATTTTGGTCGGTCACGGCCATGATGGTTGATGGTCATGGTTGTGACCAGATACTGGAGGTGGTCATGGTCATGAGCTGCCTTAGCCCTCCATCAATGGTTTCCACGCCGCCGATTTTTGCACCTTTGATTTGATTTTCGTCGCACTTTCTCCTATTGATCTTGCAACTTCAAAACATGTTTTCCCTGCCTTTTTCATCTCTTTTTCATCCATTTTAATTCATTCATCATCACCCTACAAAAACAAAAAACTGTATAAATATATTTACAATTAAAAACACGTAAGCCAAAAATGTTGTATTTTTATGCTTGAATCAACATGTAATTTTAGCATATATCACTTACATGCATAAGCAATACAGATGCAACATGCAACAATTGGACCAAATGGATGTAAGAATTGGCATTTATCTCAACAAAGTCAATGTCGAAAAATAGGCGGCTCTTTACTCAAAAGAATATAAAAGGCAGGCAATGACATCAAACATAGCATAATCACTAAATGCAACAAACAACAAAGCATGTGAACTTCCAATAACAACATTGCGTGAAGCATTAAGAGCCTTATGCCAAGAATGGAGCTACAAGTTCAAAACACTGGCAATGTACACGGTTACACCACTAACACCAAAATATAATAGAATCATCTTTAAAAGAATGGTGAAATCAAGAAACTTAATAATAAGTTTGTTGTCTTTTATTAAACTATATGAAATTCCTTTAATTTAATTTTTTGATAGAAAATAGAAAAGTGTACACAAGTGTACATAGGTGGACATAAGTGTACAAAGGTGCTCACATAAGTGTTCTGCATGAAATCTGGAGGTTAAACCAGCTTTTCACAACATATATAGAGGAGTCAACAAAAAGAAGACATTTATGGTGAACATGAAACAAAAAACTTGCACTTGCAGAAAATTCCAAGCGGATGAACTTCCATGCCTCCATGTTGTAGCTATAATAAAACTAAACTATGGGATCCCTTTAAATACTGCTCAGGATACTGCAAAAATGCTACACTGAAAGCAACATATGAATTAGTTGTCCAAGCAATTTCAATAGATGATAGAATCTTTATACCAGAAGAAGTAATGCAACAAGTTGTGCAAAAGCCAGTTGGGATACATAAAGTAGGAAAACTGAGAAAGAGAAGGTAGAAGTCATGCTTGGAGAAGATCAAAGACAATCATTATGGAAGGTGTGGACAAAAAAACACAACAAAAGATCATGTACAAGCATACCAACAAAAGACATGTAATAAGAAAATCAAACATTTACATTATACAGCTACACTAATAAAAAAGGCATTGGTCAAGCATTTTATATGTACAACTTCATTAATAATAAGAAGTCAATTTTGTTCTAGCATTCTAAATTTAACCCCTAAAACAATCTACACAAATAAACTTACCTTCTTCCGGTACATATGACATTCATGCTCACTTTCATAGCCATCATCCTGCTTCATCTTTCCGTAATGATAAAGGAAGCTAGCAAGTCTATGGCGATACAACTCCACATCAAAGGTCCTTGGAAAACTCTTGTTGTAAAAAACCAAAATATTCAGCAAGGGCCAAAACAAACACTCCATAATCACTGAAAATATTACACAACAAATTAATAAAGGCAAACACAATAAAGACATAACAATTAAAAAACAACATACTATTTTTTTTTTTAAAAATACCTTATTGATTTATGTGGAAGACCTCCAACAAATGAAATTGGGAAACATGTTGTGGGATCTAGTTTACCAAGTTTGCCCCTATATTTCTTAAATATCCATGTGCCAACAAAATTAAGAAAATGCGGAAGAAGAATAGAATAGTGTTGCAGATTTTCCTTCATAAATGCATCAAACCCATCTTTCTGTATTGAATCATACACATACAACTCCCTCTTATTGAACGATAGATGAAGGATCATCCAATGCTCATTACCTATGTTTCCAAGCATTAATACGTCTTCACAACAGTCCAAGGTCTGCCACAATCAAAACGTTGACCGTTGATATAGTATCCAACAACATCATTCATATGCAAACATGATTTTCGTGCCTCCCCATCATGACTACAACCCATACCATTGCTAAAGGTACATATCAAAATTTGTTCCTAAATGTTCCTCTAAATTTTACTAAGGCTTCTCCTTCAACGCACTTACAACCTAAAATATACAAAGGCAAGCAACCAAAGGATTAAAAAAAAAACTAAAACAACACTCCAATAAAATAGTTCTAAAAGACAAGGTGTACAAAGGTGTCCACGAGTTTACAACAGAACAAAAAATAGAACCAGAATTACCTTATTCCCAATTTTTACTACGTCTGCAAAATCACAAGGAGACTTCTACAAACCAGAACCCTCAACAATTCTTTCCTTTTTTCCATGATATAACAAAGGGTTTAAATGTACAAACAAGAACACATATATTAAAAAAAAACTTGTATTACATTAACAAATATGCTACAATCACAAACAAGAACCTTACCAATTTAGACTTCCCTATGGAAACCTTCAAACGCAATTCATCGATTGCCCCACAAAACTCATAAAAAAATTCACACAATTCTCGGTGGCTCTACAGCTCACTAACAATATATAACTTAAACTAGCTGAATTCAGTTGATAATTCTGTCAACCTACCAGATAGATTATCAACTTTCTTTGCTAGATTACAATCTAAACATGGAAAATCTTTGCACGCCTTTGATTTTCCCTTCAGATGTTCGTAAAGCTGCCTCAATGAGCTGTTCAAGTTATGCATTGCTCGAAACCAAGTTTTTCACCACCAACTTCACAAAATCATAAAAGAAAACAATGAAATAAAACCATTCAAGAAAATTCTAAAACTAACACTCCAAAACAACATTACCTGTGAGAAGTCAAATATTGCTCTCTTCAGGGAAGCAAATAAAGGCTACATGGTAGCCTTCTGATTCAAATCTTCATAATTTTTGTTGCCACCATATGCGTGAATTCCCCATCAATACGCAAGCACACCTCATAAAACCAACACTAGAATGCCATATGGCACCCATCCAATCGATAATGAAAAGTACTACGAGTGTCCTGCTAAGTATTGATGATTTAACAAAACACTTGAAATAGTTAAGCTATGCATGTAATACAACCTTGTAAGCACATTGAAGGACAATCTAAGTGCCCCATACCTTAATCGATGCGCGTTGATCATGATAGAGGCATTCTGGATTTTCTAGAATTGAGACTATGCGCGTAGAAGGGCATACAAGGCACGTAGAACAAGTGCAATGCCAATAGAATATGATGCAATGCACGCAGATGAGGTTGTATCAGAAGACAAAATGGTCTAGATTTATGCTATTCACATTGAAGAGAGTTCAATGCATGTACTAGAGATGAAGATACTATTGGTCCGGAAGGAAGACCATACTACATGCTTAGAAGCAAATGATATGCGCGTAGACAGGTGTGATCTTTGATATCCCAAAAGTGAAGAAGGCTCACGAGATAAGGCTAATTCATAGTTTACCTTTGATCAGTGCGCGTAGAAGGGTAAAGATGTGATCTTTGAAGAGATCATATTACGCATGTGGTATGGGATATAAGGCACGTAGACAGAGGGCTCCATAATACTTACAAATTCAAAACGCTTTTCAAAAATTTGAATTTGAATATTCTCTCACATCGTCATGTGAAGAATCAAAGATGTGATCTTTGGAAAAAATGTCAATGTGCGTAGAACCATATTCAAAGCATAGAAGATCGAACCTCTATGCACACTGAAGCAGATCAATGCGCGTAGTATCTAGCTAGTAGATATTGGACAAAGCTTTATTCACCTAGAATAGATATCACCACACTTACTACTCTGATGGAATCATGGAATATGCATGCAGTACTGATGGTACGAATGCATTAGGAATCACAATAAATATATTTGAGATGGTGCCTACAAATAAACATGCCCAGTCCTGAGGTAACTTAAGAAAAAATTTAAGAGAGTACCAAACCTTTATCAATTTGATTCTTGATTATTCTCTCTTTGTGTTCTTGCTTACCAACTGTGCTATTGACTTGCCATTTGTTTGCTAAGTTAGTGTGAGTTGTTCTAAATTTGAGAATCCACTTGTAATCAAGCATTGGTGTTAAAGCTTGAGGGTAGTATAGGCTTGTTGAGGCTTAGAAAATAAGAATGTTTACTAGTGAGCCTTGATAAAATAGAGTTGGTTTTCTTGTTTAGGCTAAAAACAAGTTCTAAAAGTTGTTTGAGAGCCTGCAAAACAAGAATTTTAACGGTTTCCCTCCACTCGGAAGTGAGAAAGTGTTTTAGTGGATTGTAAATTGTCTAGTGAGCTAGAGGAGTGGACGTAGGTCGAGAAATGACCAAACCATTGTAAATTATGGGCTTTGCTTCTCTTCATTTAATTTTTATTGTGGTTATGTTTTGGATTGATCTACTACTTTTGATTTGAAAAATATTGAAAATTTTTTTCAAAGGTTTCAAATTTTAGCAAGAAATCCAATTCACCTCCCTATTGGATAGTCATATTCAGATTACAATTGGTATCAGAGTTGAGTGCTCAATATTTGAGGCTTAATAACCTTGAGTAAACGATCCAAAAAATGGCTACCTTAGGAGACATGTCTAAATACAAAGGTTTGTCAATTAATATAGCTCTTTTCGTTTACGACAACGAGTATGTTTGTTGAAAGACCAGAATGATGGTATTATTGAGGTGTGAAGCTGATGAGGTTTGGCATGCACTAGAGACTGGTCCATATGTGCCAAAAAAAAAATGTGGATGGAGTTGAATCTCTCAAGCCAAAGTCTGAGTGGTGGTTATGATAAGAGGATGGTTTGTTACAACAACAAGGCAATGCACATTCTCTTTTGTACACTTAGCAAAACTCAATTCAATAAGGTCCAACAATGCTCCACTGCTCATGAAATTTGAAGGACTTTAGAGATTACCTATGAAGGCACATCATAAGTGAAAGAAAACATAGTGTCACTCCTTGTTCATAAATATGAATTATTCAAGATTAAAGAAGGAGAAGGAATCCAAGAGATGTTTGATAGATTTAATGACATCCTAAATGGATTGAAAGCTCTTGGAAAGACATATTCCAACTTTGAAATTATGAGGAAAATCCTTAGAGCTTTGCCAAAATCTTGGGCTTCAAAGAAAGATGCAATCTTTGAAGCAAAATATCTAAACAAACTACCTTTGCAATAATTGCTTGGTTCACTTCTTACTCATGAGATGGGCTTACATGAAGATGAGGATGAAAGATCAAAGAGTGACAAAAGAAGAGGAATGTCATTCAAATGCAAAGTTGTTGATGAATCTGAGAGTGAAAATGAAGATGATAGTTAGGATGAGGAAATAACGATGTATGCTAGAAGATTCAAGAGATTCATAAGAAAGACCAAGCCTTGGAAGAAAAACAAGGATCAAATCTCTAGGGAAAACCCCAAGAAGGAGTACAAGAAAGAGTTCAAGAAGGACAACTTAATTATTTGTTACAAATGTAACAAACTTGGTCACATGAATCAAGATTGTCCGCTTGCTAAAAAATATTCAAAATACTCTAAAAAGAAGAAGGGAAATGAAATAAAGTCCACTTGGAGCGACAGTGATGAATCCAACTCAGAAGAAGAAGATGAAGTAGAAGAAATGAACAACTTGTGCTTAATGGCTATTGAGAATGATGATCAAAGTGAAGCTGACAATGAGGTAAATAACTTTTACACTTTTGGTGAGTTGCATGATGATTTTGATGATCTAAGTGACAAGTTTGAAGAACTTGGCAGTAAATATATTGCTTTGAAAAAGAAATTCACAAAACTAGAAGCTAAGGTGAAGCTTTGAAAAAGGAAAAAGTGGTTTTGTTGAATGAAAATTTTAATTTGGAGAAAAATGTTGAAAAGTTTTCTTATATTGCCTTCAAGCTTACAAGTAGTAAATAAAACCTTGAGAGACTTCTTAGCTCTTAAAGACAATATTTGTCAAAATATGGCTTAGGCCACAATCCTTTCACCTCTAGCAAGTCTTCAAAAATAGTATTTGTAAAGCAAGGTCACATGGTTGATAATACATGTTCTTATTGTGATGCTCATAGACATTTTGCATTTTCTTGCAAGTGGAGACAATCTAGGAATGTTGGGATCAAAAAGATTTGAGTTCCAAAAGAAACAATCTTGCCCAACTTAGTGAAAATTAACCTTGAAGGATCCAAAAAGGTTTGAGTACCAATTTCAAAAGTTTTATGTGTCCTTGTAGGTATGCATAAGAGCAAAGGCAAAGAAGAACTAGTGGTATCTTAATAGCGGTTGCTATCATCATATGACTTGAGATAAGGCTTTCTTTTCACGTATCTCACCTAAAAATGCACGTTATGTCGCATTTGGTGATAATACAAAAGGTAAAATTATTGGTGATGTTAAGGTTGTTAAGTCTCCAAATCTTAGTATTGACAATGTATTGCTTGTTGATGGGTTGAAGCACAATCTCCTTAGCATTAGTCAATTTTGTGAGGGGGATTGCAAAGTTGTATTTGAGCCTAAAAAATGCATAGTTCATGATATTGTTGGTAATGTTTTATTTACTGGTTTGAGGCAAAATAATATTTATGTAGTTGATTTGTTAGATTCAAATTCCATTAATGAAACTTGCTTATCAGTTATGAACAATGAAACTTGGCTTTAGCATAAGAGGTTAGGACATGCTAGCATGCATACCATTTCAAAACTTTTCAAAAAGGATTTAGTAAAACGTTTGTCTAAACTTAGATTTAAAAAAGATTTAGTGTGTGATGCATATGTTAAAGAAAATCATACAAAATCATCTTTTCAAAGAAAAAAATCTGATTTGTACCATAAGACCTTTGGAATTATTGCATATGGATTTATTTGGTCTTACTAGCACATTGAGTCTTGGTGGCAACACTTTTTTTTGTGATTGTTGATGATTTCTCAAGATTTACATGGGTTTTCTTTTATGCACATAAAAATGAGACTTTTCATGCATTTGCATCTTATATTAGGAGAGTCCAAAAAAAAAAAAGGCAACACCATTACTTCTATTAGAAGTGATAGGGCGGGAGAATTCTCAGGTGATCCATTTGAATCCTATTGTGAGGAACATGAAATATTGAACAATTTTTCTGCTCTAAGGACACCTAAACAAAATTGAGTTTTTTAGAGGAAAAATAGGAATTTGCAAGAAATGACAAGGACAATGTTAAGTGAGAACAATTTGGCAAAGTATTTTTGGGATGAGGCTGTAAACACAGCATGCTATATCATTAATAGGACCTATGTGTGATCCTGCTCAAGAAAACACCTTATGAGTTATGGAAAAACAGAAAGGCTAATGATCGCTATTATCGCAAGTGCACGACAGTCGAAGAAGTAATAAAACCTTGGAGTAATCCAAAGGTGTCGAATCCACAAGGACGGGACTAAATGAAATCGTTCTTTTACTTAAAATAAAACATAAAAATAAATGCAAGAAAAGTAAATGAGTGGAGTTGGTTTTTGGTGTTTTTAATATAAAGATAGAAAAATAACTACAGCAATAATAAAAGCGTTAGGACTTTTGAGGATCGTCCAAGATTCCTAATTACTATATTTACCAATGGTTTAAGGGATGTTGAGTGTTCTCTCACTTCAATCATCTAGAGCCTCTTTCAAGTTCATCTAGCTTATGTCTACATTTATTAGAATGATCATCTCGAACTCATCTAACTAAATTAGACTCATTAAGTTCTCTTGTGAATTTTATCGAACACCTTGTTGGCATGAATATTTTCATCTCATAACCTAACAATTTTAATGCATGTCAACCTCATCTAGTCTTCTCCTTTCGATCCTTCAACTAGATTTGTTCTAACTACAACTAATGATGGCCTATCATTATCATAGTTTATTAAAACATGTCATCAAATCACATCTAACATCTCTACACATATATCATTAAAGAACAACAGATGCATACTACAAATATTGCATTCAAAAAAATCATCCATTCATAAATATAGTGATAAGTTATCAAAGACTACATCTCTAAGTCCTAACAAAATATCTAAGCTATCATGGTTATGCTCAACAAAATAACACAATAAAACTCAACATAAACCATGATAACAACTAATAATATTAAGAGAGAAGATATAAAATGGATATGGAGAACGCTGTCGAGGTAGCCTTCAAGAGGAATCCTCAATCTTCAAGCCCAATCTCCTTCTTCTTGAAAACCTAAAACTATGTTCTAAAACTATGAAATAAAGAAAATGTGTTCTACCAAGAAACGGAATATGATATATATGAGGTTAAGAGGGGATATTTATACCCCTTCATATGTGTCAAAACCCTAGGAAATAAGTGGCCAAATTTACACCAAATTGTGTACATTTAGGCAACCAAAACAAGGCTTGCCGTTTTTGTTGAACTTTGACCATTTAGGTCGGTCATGGCCGTGGAATTTGGGGGTCATGGCCTTGATGTGCTACTTCCCATGGTAACAGCCATGAGGTGCCTCTGGTCATAGCCATGACCATGCTTTAATAGCAAAACCCTCTTTCGCGAGTTCACGAACTTTGCACCTTTTGAGCCGGTTTTCGTTGGCCTTTCTTCCATTGATATTCCAACTTCAAAACATGTTTTCCTTGCCCTTTTCATATATTTTCCATCTCTTTTAATGGATTCATAATCACCCCAAAAAATACACGAAAATGTGTAAATACATCAACAATTAAGCACAACTAAGGCAGATATGTTGTATTTTTATGCTTGAATCAATATGTAAATTTAGTATACATTAAACTCCCCCACACTTACTCGTTTACTTGTCCCCAAGCAAACCAATATTAATCCTAGGGAAAAAATACAAATTGGAATCAAATGGGTTGAAGCATTGTCATATCATTCAAATATCCAAATAAAATGATCAAGAGAACAAACCATGCTATTCATCAATTACATGAATGAATGTTAGCATTAAGAAGTTGCAATTTCAAAGTTCCAATATCAAGTCCCCTAATCTATTTGCATCTCCAAGGTTTATCTCCCCATTTTCTACGATCAAAATTTAAATTGGTCACTTTTTTAGAGGAAGCTTGACTTTATTCATTCATTTCAAAAACTAGTGCTTTCTTCTTTTTCTTCTTTTCTTTTCTTTTTACTTCACTTTATTTTCAGGTGCTGCAAACGCAGTCAGTAAATTAAGGATCTCTATGTAAAAACACTTATTTAGGATTCCTCGGGTGCACTAACCTGTTTGACCTCGAGGGTGGGACCTCATGTGCTTGTCCACATTTAGGTTCACCCTCAAACGTTAAGCACAAAATGAAGCACTTCATCACTTTAATAAAGCCAAGCCATCTCTAAATTTTTAAAACTAAACCAATGTTAGCACAACTATCTTAGCAAAGAGTTTCCAAACCTTTTATTATGCCACCATATAGGCTACAATTATTGAAAAATGAACTTTCAACCTTGCAACCTAAAAATACTAAATTTATAAAATTTCTGCTTGAATTTTGCCAAATTTTAATTAGAATGTGTCAAACTTGAAAAGAATGAAATTTGGGTTGAATTTGTTTGAAGAAATCTTGTAGCATTTAAATGTGCTTTTAACATGATCAATTGAAAAATGTATGTTATTTGTTGGTTGTTTGAACATGAAAATTTGAAGTATTTTTTTAGCAAATTCAACGAACAAGAAAAACATATAAGCAATTAAACACAAGAAATCACTAAACCCTGTTGGGTTTCTTAT